>APFE031083314.1:190523-208431 GCA_000404065.3 Pinus taeda
AGAAGCTGATGGAAGAATACAAGATCAAGCACAGAAAATCTACTCCTTACCATCCACAAGCAAATGGCCAAGTGGAGTCTACAAACAAAGTCATTGAAAATATCATCACCAAGATTGTTCATCTACATAGAAGAGATTGGGCTGAAAGGCTTCCTGAAGCCTTATGGGCCTATAGAACTACATGGAGGAATACAACAGGGCATTCTTCTTATGAACTTGTTTATGAGAAAGAAGTCCTGCTCCCCATTGAATTTCAAGGTAAAACTTTCAAGATGGCAGTTCAGTTGGGGATGGACCTATCAGAAGCTCAAAAACACAGAATGGAGCAGTTGAATGAACTAGATGAGATCAGACAAGAAGTAATTCTAAGAACTGATCTAGTTCAATATCAAAGAGCTAAGTGGCATGATAGATATATCAAAGAGAAAAAGTTTCAAGAAGGAGATTGGGCACTACTATTTGATTCCAAGTTTAAAGACTTCAAAGGAAAATTCCAGACTCATTGGCTTGGGCCATATGAGATCGACAAAGTCTTTAACAATGGAGCAGTAAAAATCAAGACCATTGATGAATTTCAAACTCCTCTTATTGTGAATGGCCATAGATTACAAATTTATCATAAGCCACTCTCAAAAGAGGAATTTGTCAAGATGTTTCAAGAGAATTCTGCAATGAGGTTGGTGAAGAAGAATTCTTCTTCCCCACCAACCTAACCTTTATTCCTTTCTGTTAAAAAAAATAAATAAATAAATAAATAATAGTTGTATAAGCCTGAAAACCAATCTCTGATTGGCAGTCTTATACAGAAAAAGTAGAGTGAAAATCAGGGACACCTGACACTCTATATTTTCCAAAAAAAAAAGACTTCCTTTCTTTATCATTTCCATTTCTTTTCACTCCACTCACCTCATCTCACTTCATTTCATTTCATCTCACTTCATTTCATTTCCATTTTCACTCCACTCACTTCATTTCACTCCATCTCATCCATTCCATTCCATCAGTAAAAGTTTTTTTCTTCCCATGATCATTTCCATTCAGATAGTTATGGTCTCACTATCTTTTATTTAGCTAAGTGGTTGATGTGCCAAGTTTCCGCAACCAGAATCAGTTTCCACAGCCAGAAGAAGTTTCCGCAGCCACCAATCTGTTTATCAAAATTTCAGTCAAAGTGTTAGTACAATAAAATAAAAATGCAGGTATGACCAAGCATGAAGACATGGATATGGGGCATCCACAGACATCAACAGGGAGCAACTGAGTCAGGGCTACTGGATAACAAAGACAAGGATTCTAAAGGTATGGTCAAAAATTTATTTCAAATAGCAATTAAAGGCACAAATTTGCATAGTTATTGAACCATTAAAACTCACTATGTGCAATGATTATGATGATAGCTCCACTACCATTCCACAACCTCACTCCATAACTCACACATTTACTCCCTAAATGGTCTCATGATTATTCGGGTTCAACTCATGGATGAACTACACTCTCTCACTCGACTTACATTCATGAGACATGACCTATATGGATACGGCTCCTCTCCACCTTACTCTATGCAATTATTTTAACAAATGTAACGTCACACGCAGCCCTTAAATTCAAAATCCCGACACCATTTCACTTGTGTTAAGCTGCACTTCATTAGTATATGCCTCCATTCTATCTCGGCTGCTCATCCCATGTTCCGCTTACAACTCCTGAACATTCCAATTCTCGTATCCATTTCGACCATCATTATTCCACAAAAAGAACTGTCTTACCTCTGATAAAACCCTCATACCATACACAGTTGAATTTCAGAGAAGAATTTTTAACAGAGGAAGATGGGACGGCTACTGAGGGCAGAGCGAGGAGGGCTTAAATTTTTATAAGGGTACCCATAGGCAAAAGAATTTCTGAAGAAATCCAAATGGCTTTGTTTTATCTAGAAATTCAAAGGCCATAATAAGTAGGTCACGAAAGCCTTTGCAAGGTCTTTTAGTGACCAGGTGGTAGAGATTGGGGACCTAAAATTCACTGTCACCGAAGCCTCAATTGCTGCAGCTACAGATTTACCCCGGGAAGGAGAGCGTTGGTTTAAGAACAAAATTCTGGATGAGCAAGCATGGAGAGTCATACTGCGTAACCCAGGGACGTTACTGTGTTTGCAAGAGGGATTCCTGTTAATGCACTGAAAGAAGAATGGGCAGGCCTACTATTAATCATTCAAAAATTTATTACTTGTGAAGGCTGGTTTGGTACAATGTATATGTATCACACTAGACTCTTGATGAACTTTCTAGAGAAGCAAACTCTTAATTTTCCCTATTTCTTACTATTGAGTTTGAAAAAGATGAGTGCTACAGTCCAAAAGAACATAGGAGATATAGAGCCTCATTTGTACCATCATGGGTTAGTGAGAATTTTAGTCGAAGACCAGTTGAAAAGAAACAAAGATACTTGGGAGAGGTTTCTAGTGAGGAACTATTTTCAAGAACAATCTGAAGCCCCGGGAAGCAGCACACCAAAGGCATCAAAAAATAGTAGGAGAAAAGGGAAAAGTGTCATAATCCAAGACTCTTCTATTGACAAAGCTGAAGAAACTATTCAAAAAGAAAAGGAGGAAAGAACTAAGGACAAAAAGCAAAGAAAGTTGAAGGGAAAGGGGAACCTACAAGATGTTTATCAATCACCAGAACCTTCTATAAAGGAAGATTACCAAGTGTTATCAAAGAGACTAGTGCATCTCCAACAGCAAGCTGCCACAACTAAAAAGGAAGAAAAAGGGAAACAAATTATGGAGGAAAGTACTAGTCCACAGTACTTAAGAAGGAGCAATAGACTCAAAGGAAAGTGGAGGAGAACACAAGTAAAAGGACCCCACTTCATTGACTTAGGTGGGGAAACACCTGAGAAACCTCAAATGGGCCACAGTCCACCTCATCCTCTGCCTGATATTGAAGCCAGCCCGTCTGATGTTGATGAAATCCCTTCTCGGCCAGACTTAGAAGACAATCCTCCTCCTCAACTAGATTTTGAAACCAGCCCGAGGCAAACACTTGAAATTGATCCAAAACAGCAAGAGGTATATGACTACCTTGAATCTCTAGAGAAGTCAGCTGCAGGCCCGAGCACACCATCCATTCTTCCTCACATGACAGAAGATGCACAGGTTCAAGCTTTGAAACAGGAAGTGTTTGAATTGGAAGTTCTAAATAGGCGCATCAAACAAGAAAACAAGGCATTAAAAGAGCAACGCAAAGTGGACAAAATTATTCATGATAATACCATGTTGCATATGGGATTGTGGCAGAAGAAGAACAAGAAACTAGAGAAGAAGTGCAGGAAGTTGAGCAGGGAATTAATCAATCTCAAGTTCAGATGTTTGATAAGGAAACCCAGGATGGTAGTAGCACCAAGGAAGAAGAGGACAGGACTGGATGTCTTAACAGAGGCTTCAGAATACATATACTAAAGGGAGATGACTAAATTTTGGTTGCATGAGGACATGCAACACCTTCACAGTGGGGGTATGTTGAGTCCCAAACTTACACCTTCCCTACATCCCTTTTCAGCCTTTTTCTCCAGTTACCTGAACCTCTAAGCTATCAAATCACTGCATAATAGTTTAAAATGAGTATATAAATGGTTTCCTAACTATGTTTTGTGATTGCTATTTGGTTTAGATTTTTGTTCAACCAGCTGCGAAATCTACCACTTTCCGCAGCCAGAATCAGTTTCCGCAGCCATTTTGTTAAACGGTATGCTACAGGTGTCCATTGAAGAACTTAGCCACATGGGCAAGCTATAAAGGACATGGACATGGAGCGTGTCCCCTTGGTTCAGCCAAATCATACATAAAAACCTGCGGTCAAGGCCGGTCAAACGGTGGTCAATATAAAGAGTTAAGCGGTGGCACGGCTCTGTTTTCAGCATGAGGAGGTTTGCGTGGCAAGGTCCTAAGTTTTAGGAGGTGCATTAACACCTAGGGAATGCTCATTGACCGAATCAAACAAATCATCTCTTGGATTTACTGTCCACGGCCACCATACTGCTACAACTCCGGATTTTGTCTTTTACGTGCTTGCCCACCTGCGCAGGCCATGACAGTTTGTTATGTATTCCTCTGCTATAAATAATGCATCTCCATATGCGTATAGCTAGTTAGTTTTTGTGTAAATTTGATTGTTGTAAGAGCCTTCGAGCCGAGACTTAGTCTCTATTTCATGACTGTTTTTTCAATATATGAGAAAATGCTGATTCTTGGTTCAAATTCGTGATTGGTTTTGAATGACTGAGGGTGCAGAGGGCCCCTGTACACCAAGGTCTTGTAGCTTATGTATAGCTTTATGTTTTCCTTACATTTTACGCTTTTGATACCATAGATACTTGCTGTAGATATATTAATTTTCTCATGGTTGATGTCATTTGCCTGTTCATAAGTTCTTTCATGTTTTTATTTGGGTGACAACTGATTAGTGTTTACATTTCAGGTTATGTTAGGAAGCCCGGGTAGTACATATAGGTTTTGATGACTAATGACATTGATGGGATTATCTTGTCCTACTGCTGATTTGCTTTATTGATTTTATTTCCAGCATTGCTTATTTCTTAGTTCTGCTTTGATTTATTTATTTTGCTGCAAGTTAGTGATTAGACTATTCATATCATTCTTCAGTTACCATATGATGAGGGATTGTAAGAGTGAATGTGTAGCTTAATCTTAGTTTTATTTCATGCAACTTAGATATCAAATCATTCAATTTGTGTATGACTACTTCCTATAGCTAGAGCGAGTCAAATGGTGAGGGGTCAAAAACGGGTTGATGTGATATGATTAGTTTACTTTGATTTCAGCGTTTCAATTGCTTTGAGTTCAGTCTTTTCTCTTCTTTATAACAACAATAAGGATACTGGGTTCCATAGTCATAGTTCACGGTTTTGTTAATTAGAATTTAGGCACATCTTGATTTCATCATTGTAAAGTTTGAATACTTTTAGATCTCTTTGAAGTTATTCATTGAATAAAATTGTCCACATCTCACACACATCATTTCACATTAAGAAATCAACAAGAAGATAAATCCAAAAACAAACTAAAAATGACAAGGAAATAAGAAAATGGTTATCTTGCATAGATAGTGCACTTCACTTCAACAGTTTACGACTCCTGGATTGACAATTCACATAGCAATTTAGAACACACTAAATTGACCAAACAAAGATACTATTGGTATTAGGTTTGAGATTGTAAGAAAGTATTGTTATGCTACCAGAGTGTTGTGATTTTGATGTGATGTTGGTTGGGACCCAAGTTGGAAGAGTGACAATGGATTGAACTTCATGGTTGCAATCCTTCCTTATACATAATAAAGTTGTTTACACCTTTTCCCATATTATTGTCTTTATGTATGATGATTATATGTGTAAATTCTTTTGATTCAATTTTCTTATAATAGATAGATCTCTTGCTTTCATTGGTTTTTGTCCTTTGTTTATGATTATAGGTACCTGTTGAGCAGATTAAATTCGAGAAGGAGCGACGAGAGCCAAACAAAGGAGACAAAGGGAAAGCAAAAGTTAACAAGTAGGTCCCTTATCTTATCTATCTTCTATAGAAAATGGTTAAGCACTTTAAATCTACTATTCTAGGTGTATCTACCCACCTAGGGAAACTGTATTTATCCGTAAATGCAAAATTCCACATAACATAAGGCCAGGAAGACTCGAAGATCCCTATGTTGCCATGGATTCTCCCTCTTTGATGAACTACATAAGAATGGGCATGAACACTTTTGGAAACTATAGAAAGAAGGTCATATACTACTTATTCAACAAGGTCAAAAGTCAAGTACTTTTGGCTACTCTTACATGTTCACTTAATGATGAAAAAGCATGGATCAATGATAGTCGAGAATTCAGACACAAGACAAGAGAAATTAAACCAATTAAGACACTCTCAAAGGAACCATCTTCTCATGCAATGGAATTGGGTGACAACAAAAGCTATGATGTTAGAGGCTTGGGATCAACATCGTTGAATCTAGATAATGGATCGAAGTTGCACCTCAACAACATTCTATATCTTCCATATTTGTAAAACAATTTTATTACTATTTATTGTTTAGAAGATAAAGGGGAATGAGTTTCTTTTCATGATGGAAAAGTATTTGTTTGGAAAAAAAACTCTAACATTGATAAATCTAGGGTTATTGGAGTTCGTGAAGGAAGTGTTTATAGAGTCATTAAACCATCTCCTCAAGCATTGGCTCATATGGAAATGAGTGTCATTGAGTTGTGGAATAGGAGGTATGGTCATTTACATTATAAGGTCATCCCTACTCTTAGTAAATTGATTAATGGTATTCCTAATACGAAGTTAGATCGTGAAGGTGTGTGCAAGGGATTCTCTTTTGGAAAACATACAAGAAATCCATTTCATAATAGTGAAACTAGGTCTAAAAAGATATTAACCTCATCCATTTTGATGTGTGTGGGCCCATGTCTTAGAAATCAGGTGGGGTTCATCTCCACGAAGTGACATTCATTGATTACCATTATAGAAAGACATGTCTCTACCTCCTAAAAATAAAATATGAAGTATTTGATAGGTTCACAGAGTTTAGGGTTGAAGTGGAAGCCCTAAATGAAATAAAGATAAAACCTCTGAGGTTTGACAATGGTGGGGAACACACTTCTAAGTAATTGATTGCATATTGTAAGGAAGTAGGTATTAAGAGGGAGCTCATTGTTCCTGATTATCTTGAACAAAATGGATTTGCCAAAAGGAAGAATAGGTCAATTGAATAAGGCATTCAAACTATGCTCCTTGATCAAGACCTACCAAAATGCTTAAGGGGAGAAGCAACAATGAAAACCGTATACATTCAAAATAGTAGTCCTCATAAGAGCCTTGATAACACAACACCTGAAGAAGTATTCATAGGGAATAAGCTAAGTGTGGATCACCTCTAAATATTTGGAAGTCCAGCATACATCCATATTATGAAAGACAAGAAAAAGAAGTTGGTTTATATAAGTCTCAAGGGAATATTCATTGGATATAGTATCTCTTCAAAAGCATATAGAATCTAAATCAAGGAAGGAAGATATATTGAAGTAAGTAGGGATGTCCTATTTAATGAAAATAAAGCATACAAGAAATCAAAAGATATTTCGATTGACTCTAATGACAAAGAAGTTCCCATATTTGAAGAAGAATAAGTTCATCATGAAAAATCTATTACACATCTCAAAGAAGAAGGACCAAGTGAGCCTATTCAATCGATGGTCATCCCAACCACAAGGAAAATGTGAAATTGGTTGAAAACTACATTAAAATATGTTGAAGGACATGAGGCTATGAAAGGAACCATCAGGGAAAGAAAGAGACTGAAGATATATTCTTGTTATGTTGAATATATAATGAAATTGATTGAAGTTGAACCATCTACATTCAAGGAAGCTATGCATCAAGAGGTTTGGAAGAAAGAAACGCAGGAAGAATATCAATCCATCATGAAGAATGGGGTTTGGGAAATCATTCCTAGATCTAGTGACAAATCAATTGTCATATCTAAATGAATTTATAAGATCAAACATGTTGCTGATGGAAGTATAGACAAGTACAAGCAAGATTCATTACAAGGGGTTTCTCTCATAAGGAAGGCATTGATTATGAATAAACCTTTGCACCTACAATAAGGTACAATACCATTAAATCGTTGATTTCATTGGCTGCTACAATGGAGTAGAATATCCATCAAATATATGTGAATATCGTAGTTCAGAATGGAAGAATTAATGAAGAAGTGCACATCGAACAACTCGAAGGATTTATAGTTAATAACAAGGACTCTCATGTTTGCAGACTTAAGAAGGCCCTATATGGTTTGAAGTAAGCTCCTAGGGCATGGTATGAAAGTATGGATGTATATCTACTTAGAATTGAGTTCATGAAGGGTTATTTTAATATGAATCTCTACATCAAGGTCGTGAGTGATGAGCCTGTCATTATTCTACTTTACGTGGATGATCTATTCATCATAGGTGTGGAGCGATGAATTCAAGAATGCAGGAAGATGTTGGCAGCTGAATTTGAAATGAAGGATCTAGGACTGATGTATTATTACCTTGGTCTAGAAGTATGGAAGAGACATGGGGAGATATATTTGGGGAAAGGAAAGTGCATCATCAACTTGTTATAGAAATTTGGGATGAGGGATTCCAAGACGATGACTACTCCTATGATCACCAATCTCAAGAAGTTGAGGGACTCTGACTCTAGCCTCATGGATCCTACCTCCTATCAATAGTTGGTGGGTTCCCTAATGTATCTAGTAAATACTAGGCTAGGTATATATTTTGTAGTAAACATTCTTAGTCAGTTTTGGTTGGAGCCCTGACGTGATCACTACATAGCTGCTAAACAAATACTAAGGTGTCTTCATGTCACTATATATCATTGACTATAGTATGATAGTAAGGAGTTCAAGATAATTGGCTTCATAGACTCTAGTTGGGGTGGAAGTGACATCGATAGGATGAGCACTACCAAACGATGTTTTAGTATGGGAGCCTCTATGATCTTATGGATGAGAAGGAAGCAAGATCTCATTGCATTAAATAGTGCCGAGGAAAAATATGTGGCTGCATGTGTGAGAAATGGGGTTCTTTGGTTAAGGGAGCTTCTCACAGATTTGTTCGAAAAGTCTCTAGGTCCTACTGTGATTAATTGTGACAATCGAATTTGTATCAAGATGTATGGAGATCCTGTGTTTCATTCTAGAACACATCATATTAACAATAAGTTCCACTTTATTAGGAACCTTGTGCAAAATGGGATCATGATGTTGGAGTGTGTTTTGATAGATGAACAGGTAGCAGACATACTAACAAAGGCTCTTCCTAATAAGAAGTTTGAGTATATGAGAAACTTGCTTGGTTTGGTATAAATTGCTTATTATACTGATGATAAGGAAATGAATGAGATTTGTTGAGGCTATATGAGTGAAGAAATACCCGGGACGACATCTAGCCGACACTTTGTGTTGATGTCTAGGTCCCAATGTAGGGAGGGTGGCATAGGTCATAGAGCTATTACAATGGATACACACCTAGGTCCATAGGTTGGTGGTTAGCAAGTAAGCCTGATGGTACCTAGAAGGGTTGAAAGCTTGATTCCACCTTACTCCCACTTGGATAGATTACACTAGTAAGGAATCTAGTATGTGGCATTGCAATGCCTAAATTGTTGAGAGACTAATGGATAGATTGCCCTGGTCAAGAATCTAGTCCAGGGAATTGTGGTGCCTAAAGTTCTTCATTGTTCATATAGTTTGATATCTTCTGTTGTATTTGTATATGATGAATATCTCCCTAGCTAAGAGGGAGAGTTAGAAATTATAACTAGGTTTTGTCTTCATTTAATGTATTTGAGTCCTCATGAAATGTATTTGTCAAAAGAATAAAGAAAATTTTTTTTATTATTGTAAAATTGACTTATTAAAGCATGGGTATCATGCTTGGACCATCATTATATTAGTAAAATTCCCCATTGTGGACTCCTAGGATTAGTATTGAGTTTATATAGTCATTTTTCATTCAAGGAGACCCTTCTTCGGCTTTTGAATCATGTAAAAGGGTTTATTGAGTCAAATATAGTTTATATATCCTCCACACCAAGTTGGCCTAGAAGAGATCAAGTCGGCCTAAGGACACTAATTTGACATAACATGAAACTTATAAATACAAGCAAGTCGAAGTCATTTGGAGAAATTCATCTCAAGCAAGTTCGATATCTCAAGAGTAGTTCGAAAATTGTGAAGTAGGATGAATTGGGTCTAAGGAAGTTGAAGGAAGTGTGAGTTTGGTGAAGTCCAAGGAGAAGAAGAAAATCAAAATTTTGGTGCTTCTCTCTCTTTTTTTCTTTCCCTAGTTTGGGAGATCGAAGTCTTCCAAGTTTCATTGGTGTTGAAGGCTACCTAATGCTAGAAGTTGTTGCCTAGTTGAAGTTGCTAGAAAGAAGATCAAATATCATGGAGGTTGACATAGTATCGAGGGAAGGTTCAGTATTTGTCTAGGTTGAAGAGTCTCAAACAATAATATTTAAAGGAAGAATTTTTCTTACGTGGGTTTTCCCCTCAAAGGGTGTTTTCCTTGGCATATTTCCTACATCTTGTGTCTTTTGTTTTGTGAGCTTCATACACACATGATATGGTAATTTCTTGATGAAAGATAAGATAATAAAGAAGTAAAATAATCCAACACAATCACAAGTAATTATAAAGAAAGGATAATCAAACCCTAATATAACTACTTTGATTTTCCAACAGGGATCAACATCCAAAGGAGATATTTGAACACAAACATATTTGGTTTGTCTTTGTTGTCATTTGTAGACAGTTCTAGGATGAAGAACTGTGCCAAAGCATCTAAATTAAGGTTTTTAATTTTGAGTGGATGACCAATGCTTAACACTTTTAAACAAATGAAAATCCGAAGTATTTATGAGTAAAAAAAAGGGTTGATTCTTCTTTCTTAATAAAATTAAGCTTTAAAATTATTTGTAAAGAAGAATTTAAGAAGTCTATATATAATTCCTTAAACATTCATATCGAATATATAATTTGTTATATATATATACCAAATGTGTATAGAAGTTTTCTATAGCCAAACAATACATCTGAAGAGATGACAAGAGAGAAAAATTAGAGAATTTAGAGGAATTAACTAGGACAAACAATTTCAGTTAATTAATCTCCTTTAATAATGATAACTTTGCAAGGGATTTAAGAGAGATTGACATTCAATCTAGTCTTACCTAGAATTCTATGTTACCTTGAACATGTGCAAAGAAAATAAAAACGAAAACATAATTGAATAACTAGAAGAACTCACAAAGATACACAAGTTGTTCAGAATGAATCCATAATCCTTCTATTAACTTCAAAAATAACTTAGAAAGTTACAAGCATGTGCACCGAGGGAAAATTTTAGGGGCTAATATTCACCCATGACCTAATTTTCTATACTTTTAGCAAAACAAAGATTCACTAATTTCCATTGTTTTGTAAAAATGATTTGCCCAAATTTTATAGAATGAAATTATTTTACCCTAAAATCGCCAAAAAATTATATTAAAATATTATAAATTTGAATATTTTTACAAAAATATCTCCAAACATTTTATAGATTTCATATTATGGACTAGTGGGATTCGCCAAGGTTTCTAAAATTTAAGATAAATTTCCATCCTTAAAATTTTCCCTGAACACAAGGGTTCAACCTTTTCTTCGTTGAATTACAAAATAATTATAGAGTTCAACTCAAACATGTCTAGACTTCAATTTAAATTTATTACAAAATATAATATCATCCAAAACGGTTGGGATATTACAAAAATTAGAACTGAAAAATAGTAAATATGAACTGATTTGAACACTTCACACAAATTTCGAGGGTTGATGTTGATGATTGTAGCTATTAACTTTAGAAATAACTTAGAAAATTAAAAACATGTCCACTAACACATCAGAAGGGTTCAAAACTTTCTTCTTTGAGTTAACAAAATACTTATAGAGTTTGACTCAAACATATCTAGACTTGAATTTAAATTTATTACAAAATATAATATCATCCAAAATAGTTAGGATATTACAAAAAGTAGAACTGAAAAATAGTAAATCTGAACTGATTTGAACACTCCGCATAGATTTTGAGGGTTGTTGTTGTTGATGGTTATAGCTAGAAATATACTTTTCTATTCACTTCCCTTGCTAATCTATTGTCTACTCTTGCTTATGTGCTATATGCTCCTGAAATTTAGGATTTTGTTATATTCGATGAGCTCACATAATTTATCCCATCTATTTTCATAAGGTATAGAAAAATTTAACAATGTTTTGTATGACTCATCAACTTCAGTATAGTTTTCAAAAGTAGGCCTAATTAGAAACAAATGCTTAATTTCATGCTGAATTAGCAAATCATAACTTAAACCTTCAATTCTTCTAATTTTGGAAAAATTAGTCTTGTCGACTTCTATCTCATGTAACATGTGTTAATAATCTTCAAGTGGAATCAATTTGTCGCCTATATTCTACAAACTTGGGAGTCCTTTCTGATGTTGAGCATTGAATTTCCTATGAATTTTTTGATCCAAACCTCTAAATTCTGGAACTTATTCTCAAGCTGCAACATCAAATTCCTCTTGGTTAAAACCTTTCTTACCTCCAAGACAAATCAATTATGTCTTAAATCCCAAATTCTTCAAGTTCATCCTTTGTCCTGGAGTTTAATACCTTAATTATCCTTGTGGCATCTCCTGGTTTGTGGTCTAGGTCTTCTTTTATTTCTGCTACTACTACTATTGATCTCTGCGATAAATATTCTTGTTCAAAAATAATTTCAATGGAAGGCCATAACTCAATCACTAATGCA
This sequence comes from Pinus taeda, assembly GCA_000404065.3. Taxonomy (NCBI): domain Eukaryota; kingdom Viridiplantae; phylum Streptophyta; class Pinopsida; order Pinales; family Pinaceae; genus Pinus; species Pinus taeda. The sequence continues at coordinate 202,950 of APFE031083314.1, forward strand.
TTAATATCAATACAGATATTTTCTTTGGATTGAGAAATAGTTTGTGCAATTAATGATTCATTCTCATAAACTTCTAATTGTTGAGTTAAATTATAATTCTTTTGAATCTCATCCAAATATGCATTATTAGACTTGATTTTTTGTTCTTGAATCTTTTGGAGTTGCATCTTGAGTTTTTATTTCTTGATCATTCAAAGCTAAGTCTCCCATGGCCTTTGATAATTGTTGTGCTGAATACATACACTATGCTTCTAGTGTAATGGATATTTTTGTAGATGTCCATGTTGTCGAAGTACCTACTGTAGAAGGTGTCACTATGGGAATGGCAACTGATATACAAAGTAGTTTCTCTTTTTCTTTCAAGAGTGCTTCCATTTCATATTCCATCTTCTGAATTTGAACATTGTGTTCGACTATCAACTTGAACATATTTTATTTTTATTTTTCTAGTTGACCTACTTCCTTTTCTTGTGGATGCTCAGTAGTAGGAAGTTTAAGCTTCTTTCTCAGTCTTTTAATGTTAGCATTTTTATTCTTTATCAACTCTTCTGCTTCTTTGATATCACTAGGATTATATCCTAGCTTGATCACCAAATCTTCAAGTTCTTTGATTCTGGTATCTTTAGCGAAGGATGGCATTCTATCTATTTTTAATGATGTGTGAATATTATTCAAGGAATATTTTAGCTTAGAGGCTACCATGGCTAAATTTGTGAATGTACAATATATCAATTCAACTACTCTTTCATGAAGGTCAATTTGATCAATTGCATGATTTTCTATGTATCAAAAGAAAAAATGGATATTTTATAATCTTTTGCACTTTTAGGGGCTGAAACGCGGGGTTCTAAGAAGGCTAATTGAAATTGTCCCTTTTGAGTATCAAGTGCAGACAAAAGTTTACGCTAGGTAGTTGAAGACTATTTCCAAAATTTTCAATAAGTAGAAACATTTAATGCTTCATTCTTCCTTTTTATTTCTCTATATCTAGCAAAAATGTTTTCCTGCACGGTATCTTGAGAGACAGATGACACAGGTGAATATGTTTTGATCTCTTCGATTTGTATAAAGGAAGTAGTAGGAAAACTTAACAACACTACTATAGCCTTCTCCTATGAATTCTTTCCATCTGAGGACTCTTCATGTGTGTTTGTTTTCTTTCTCCTTTTGAAAACTGTAAAACCTATAGCTTGATTTTCTCATTCTATATGAGATAGACTTTCTCTTGATATTTTAGTTTCCTTTTCTTAAGGAACTGGTGTTTGTGAAGGTGTTTGACTAACAATTTGTTCCTCGGCTTTCTGTAATCTATTTTCCTTCCATTCTTCTTGATTTTCATATTGTTCTATCTCTAGCCTAGTTGTATGTGCATAAGGTGTTGTTCTCTGCTCAACTTTCAACCTTGAAATAATTCCCAAGGGATCATAGAACCAATTAAAACTCAACTTGAATTTCAAATGATTTAACAAATTATTTGCCTCCCTCGTTGCTGCTCTAGTATTGACAATGAAAGGGACAATCTATGCCTTTAACTTGAATTGTGCTTTCTGCTTCCTATGATACAAAATGGAAATAATCCATATTCATCATTTTCATGATGTATTCTAATGCAAAGATCCTTATTGGCACAAACAACGGTAACTATAGGGAGGGAGTTCACCATTATATACTCTAATCTCTGTAATATTATGGTAAAGGTACCAATATCCAACTTTAGCTTTCCCTATAAGGTGCATAATTCTTCTGATTTCAGGTGAAATTATTGGTACTACATCACTGCTGAGAAGACATAAGCACATATGAAAAAACTGGTTTACAAATTCACTGAAGGAATACTCTCTTGTGTTCTTCGTTACCAACGAAGTCCAATGAATAACAGATTGATACTTTCCTTGTGCATTTAACTTCTGTAATGGGAATTTAAATCTTTCTACTTGATGAAATAAAAACAAATATACAAGAACTGATTGATGTTTAAATGAACCTTCATTGGAACAATTTAGAAATTTAGCATGAATAATGTCTCACAGAAATTGACTGTAATTAAAAATAAATGAAGGATTATTAGCCACACAGAAAATTGACAAAAATCATAGTATCACTTCATCTACCCACTGATCGGTGAGCTAAAGTAACAAACAGGTGACCATGGAAATAACCAGCCTTAACATTTCTGAAAAAATTGCAGTGGAATATGGCAGATTAGTTCTAGACAATTCAGAATTTTCAGGTAGGAATGACTCAAAAATATGAGCTCATTGGTGAATTGTAAGTTTTTGATAGATCTCCATGAGGGAATCAGTAGGAAAGGGGTGAAGAGGAGCTTGGACATTGATTTGAAGTGCTTGGCATATGGATTTAGGTGTAATGGAAAATCAAATTTCATTGATTCAGGAAATTACAACCCTCTAGCTGGGAAGATACCTGAGATGGCATGAAGTCACAAATTCTAGGAAGATATGAGTTTGGGGAAAGACAAGTTGGGGCATGAAAGACTCCTATATATTCAATTCATCACTAGCATCTTTGAATTTTTGGTTCTCCTAGTTGTGCAGTTCATACAAATCGAACTCGCACTAGGTCTATGAGATTTTAGATTGGGGTTTGACTAGAAGGAGCTCGTCTAGGTTAATGAGAAAGGATAATCTAGGGCTTTCTACAACTAGTTTAGACTCTCTTGTGCGAGAAGACATTGTAAATAATAAATTATTAGTTAAGGTGGTGAATTACCAGGCTATGGCGATTACTGACATAGGAAGATGGATGTGTACTTGAGAAATTTGGGGCTGCACTTGTGCTGCTAAAAGAATAAATGGTGAAAATGAGAATGCAAGGAAATGAGGGCTTTTTAAAAGAGTAGGTTTAAACGAATTAAAAGATCATAACCATTTTGGCACATCTAATAAATAAAACTAGATGTTGGCGGGAAGAATTTCATATATTAATAGTCATATAGATGTTTTGTGCGAGGCATTCAATTACTTAACAATTATTTAGTTTTTTGGTGGGAGCGAGTAACAGAAGGACAAGTGGCAGGGTATGAGTAGGAGTGAGATATAAAGTGGGAAATAAAAGTGGTTTCCAGAGGGGGGTAGGCAGTTTATGGTTTTAGAGCAGGTCGTCTTGAACTTATTGTGGTGCTGCCACATATGTTTCAGTGGTATATGAAAATCAACTTTTCAGAACACCACACCCCCCCCCCCCCCCCCCAATACTCGTTAACCTTCGAAAGTGCAGAGGAGGTCCCAACATATCCTTCGATGTTGATCCAAGTGGGGCCGATCTCGTCCTTTGATTGCCAATCACACATTATTGCTATCCAAAAAAAGTGTCAAATGATATCATTACAATTTAATAATCCTTCATAAAACTTATGAAGGATTAAAAATAATAAAAATTAAAAATAAATCAAAGCAACATTTTAACTAGCACACCAACTCAGGGATTTTATTTAATTATTTTTCTCATTTTTATTTTCATTTTTTTCTTTCTTTCTTTTTTATTTTTATTTTTATCCTCTTTTCTCTTTTTTTTTCAACATAAAGGGAAATGTAGAAAATAAATTAGGGTAAAAATAAGTTACAACATCAGCTCCACCATGGGACTACTTCCGCTTGTGGTATGCAAAGAACCTGCAAATCCATGTGGCTTCTCCTTGGGCTATGGAGTCTTTTATGTGAAAAACACACTTTGACACTAAAATTTAAAGAAAATCAGAAATTTAGAATGAACATGGTTGCAAGAATTTAAAACTGAATATAGTGTGCGAGGTATTGTCCATTGACTGGCAATGAAGGATACGGTCCTTCCAAGTTTTGCAGAATGAAACTATTATTTCCCTTTACTTCTGCAATGTTGAATGGTCCCAACCAAAAATTATCACTTTCCATGCTTGCCTCTTTCCTCTCTTCTGGTATCCCATCTTAAAACTAGATCACCTTGTCTAAAATATATTTCTCTAGCCTTGATGTCAAACACAATTTTCATGTTCCTTTGATATTGACAAAGTTTGCGTTGTACTTCATCTCTATCTTCGTTTAGCTCAATAATTTGATTGATTCTCCTTGAAAAATAATCAACTTCCTCATATTATTCTTGTAAAGATTTCATGACTAGAAATGATAACTGTGTAGGGAAAATTGCTTCAGTTGCATGTACAAGTTAGAAAGGGTATTTTCCAGTAGATCTTTTGGATGATACTGTACTTTCCCAGACTACATATTTCAGATGACTATCCCAACTTGTTTTGTGATTTTCCAATACTTTCTTGATAACCTTAACCAGAGTTTTATTTGATTATTCTACTAACCCATTACCTTATGGGAAATATGGTGTATAATGATACAATGAAATATGATATTTTTGACAAAACACTATCATTTTAATGCTGCTGAAAGCATATGCATTGTCTGTAACTATTTTCTTTGGACACCCAAATCTAGACAATATGTTCTCTTCAATAAATCTCATGACTACTATATTAGTTGCATTATTAACATGTATTTATTCTACCCACTTGGGGAAGTAAGAAGTGGTAGTTGATATCCATCTACGTTGATTGGAGGAAGATGGAACTATTTCACCTATGAAATCTAATCCCCATTGTAAAAATGGAGCTTCAATTAAAACTGGGACGAGGGGAAGTGCAGCTAGCCTCTATTTTCCAACAAATATCTGACATGGGATATAACTTCTTACCTTTTCTTTAACCTATGCAAACAATTTGGGACAATAGAAACATTCTCTTAAAATTTTGTATGCAATTCCCTTCCAAGCATAATGTCCTTCAGAAATGCTTTCATGAAACTATTCAATTACTCCTTCAGTTTCACTTTCAGTCAAACATAATAAAAGGATATTAAAAGGATCCTTACAATACAAATATTTTGCATTCATGATACAATATTTCATAGCCTTGAGTCTATGAAATATGGATTTATTCTTTGTGAATCTAGGAGGATACTTTAAATCTCGAAGAAATTTCACACTATCTTTATACCAATCTCTAAGTAAAAAACTTTCAACAATATGAAAAGGAAGAGGAATGAGATCTGAACTGGAAGAAGGTTCTTGTGGATTCTTCTCACCTGAAATCTGAGAAGGTTCTTGTGGATTCTTCTCACTTGAAATTTGATAAGGTTCTTGTGGATTCTTCTCACTTTAAATTTGAGAAGGTTCTTGTGGATTCTTCTCACCTGAAATATGAGAAGGTTCTTGTGGATTCTTCATGTTTGAAATATGAAAATTGTGTTGATATGAAGAATATTATAATTTGATTAAGGAAAACGTTTAGCTAAATCATGTCCTTCACAGTTTGGTAGGTTTGATATCTACATCAAAATCAAGTATCTTAGCAATCCATCTTCCCCTCTTTCCATGATCCAGGTGGATATTGGTGGCCACCTGCCAAGTCCACCTGGACCCCCACCTCAACATTTTCAGTTTCCTTAATTATAGCGCAGTTTACTATTTTTAGCAGTTT
>APFE031083314.1:220271-244004 GCA_000404065.3 Pinus taeda
TACTTGAACTAAAATTTATTACAAAATAAAATATCATCCAAAATAGCTAGGATATTACAAAATTAGAACTGAAAATAGTAAAATTGAACTGATTTAAACACTCTGCACATCTTTCGAGGGTTGTTGTTGATTATTGTAGCTAGAAATATGCTTTTTTGTTCACTTCCCATGTTAATTTGATGTCTGATCCTAAAATTTAACATCTTGTTATATTCAATGAGATGACATAATTTATCCCATCTATTTTCATTAGGGATAGAAAAATTTAACAATTTTCTGTATGACTCATCAACATTAGTATATTTTTCAAATGTTGGCCTAGTTAGAAACAAATGCCTAAGTTCATGCTGAATTAGAAAATAATAACGTAAACCTTTATTGAAAGCTTGTCCAATTATAATTCCTCTCATTTTGGCAAAATTGGTCTTTTCCACTAGTATCTCATGTAACCTGTGTTGATAATATTCAAGTGGAATCAATTTTCCACCTATATCCTGCAAACCTCGAAGTCCTTTCTGATGTGGAGCATCGAATTTCCTGTGAATTTTTTTGATCTGAATCTCTAAATTGTGGTACTTATTTTCAAGTTGCGACATCAATTTCCTCTTGGTTAAAACCTTTCTTACCTGCAAGAAAACTTCAATTCTGTCTTCAATCCCAAATTCTTCAAGTTCATCCATTGTCTTGGAATTTAATACCTTAATTATCCTTGTGGCATCTCCTAGTTTTTGGTCCAGGTCTTCTTTTATTTCTTCTTTTGATCTCTACAACAAATATTCTTATTCAAGAATAATTTTAATGGAAGGCCATAACTCAATCATTGATGCATTAATATCAATCCAAATATTTTCTTTAGCCTAAGCACTAGTTTGTGCAATTAATGATTCATTCTCATAAACTTCTAATAACTGAGTTAACTTATAATTCTTTTGTATCTCATCCAAATTTGAATTATCAGACTTGATTTTCTATTCTTGAATCTTTTGGAGTTGCATCTCGAGTTTTTCAATTTCTTGATCTTTCAAAGATAAGTCTCCCATGGCCTTTGATATTTTTTCTACTAAATCAATACATAGTGTTTCTACTATGATGGTTGTTGCTATAGATGTCCCTATTGTTGAAATACCTATTGTAGAAGGTGTCACTATTGGAATGCAAACTAAAATACTATGTTGCTACTCCTTTTCTTTTAAGAGTTTTTGCATGTCAACTTCCTTCACTTGAATTTGAACATTTTTTTCCACTATAAACTTGAACATATTTTCTTTTTCCTTTTTTAGTTGACCTACTGCCTTAGTTTATGGATGCTCTAAAGTAGGAATTTTAAGTTTCTTCCTCAATGCTTGAATGTTAGTATTTTTATTTTTATCATCTCTTTTGTTGCTTTTATATCATTAGGATCATATCCTAGTTTGATCATCAAACCTTCAAGTGCTTTGATTCTAGTATCTTTAGCTAAGGATGAAATTATCTCTACTTTTAACATGTTGATAGTCTTGGACCTACTAACATTCAGGGGATCTCCCTCATATGAAGCCCAAACTAGACCTCACACTATTTGGTGTAGGAGTCCCATCCTATATGATGGCCCAATTGCCATTATCATAAACATATGCCTTAGTGCTTTCTTGTCAGCAAGTGAAAGTGGTATGCTTTGTCTTTGAACAACGAGGTTTCCGTTCATAGTGAGTGTTAGTGTTACTTGTGTCAAGGTTCTTTCACCACAGAGGGAGAGGGTGGAAGTGAGTCTCTAGTCGAATGTGGAGAGTCCCAACTCTGTCAGAGACACACAACACGAAAAGTCATGCACAACATCCATAGGATTAGTCCACACAGATATGGCAGTCACAACACACAAGGGAAGATAACACTTACAACACCCAGTGGGACAATCCACACAAGTGCGATGGTTGTTATAAAACGTTTACGTGAAATTTCTCGTCTAATGTCTAGGGAGGTAACCAACACGGGCATGAAAAGTTAACAACTTATACAACACATTTTCATAAATATATGTATTAGAGAAACTGAATGAGTTCAATTGTTTAAACATATTAAAGAAACATGTATTAAAAGTGTTCAATATTAATCTTACAAATAGCTACAACACATGTGTGAAAACATGGTGGCCTATTATCAAGCTTTTGAATTAAGCGAAAGTTCCAAGACACATTAGTACACCATACATCACTAATCCTGTAGGCAGTGTGTTGGAGCCACTACTCACTCCTCAAAGAAAAGATTACATACCCTCAAGGCTATGTGGGAGGAGCCAAGGTGAAAAGTTATTTTCATGTAGAAATGAGAGGGTATTTATAGCCAAAGGAAAAATTGGCCCTTGTGACTGTTCGACTTCCCTCATGACTATTTGACTCTTCAACTTCTTTACATGACTCTTCATATGACATGTGCATCTCTTGGATTTCCACATTACATTACATTGATTTACAACAGTATGGCCCACAATAGTGATGTTGCTGACATGACTCATGACACAACTCAACATGACAGTGCCGGTATGTACATGCTGTTGTTGATTTCCATGTCTAGCTACAGTGCTGCTGAGTGATAGATGTGCTCTTTGTGTGTCACAACTTCACCTCCACATGTCAAGGAGTGTGGAGTCTTCGATGCTCTTGGTGTTCACTTGATGTTGCATGTGCACGTTACTCCTTTGCTTGTACTTTGGCATGATTGACATGTTTGTCCATTCGCGAAAAAATCTCCTCACATGTTCATCTATTCGTGAAAAAATCTCCTTGCATGCATCGCCCATTCGCAAGAAAATCGCCTCACATGCATCATTCAATCATCCATTCATGAACACATCTCCTTGCATGTACTCTTCTTGTTGATACCATCTGCCATTAGATCATGTATTATTCATGTACTTATATCTACAATCACTCATGACGAGATGACATCAAATCCATAAACCTCCTAGTCTACCATGATGCATGGCCATTCGCTTTTGGATGTAGGTGACTGAGAGAGAGAACAAGGATATGAAACTACATAAGTAAAGTTTCAAGCTGAGATGTGCGCTTGGGGCACTTCTAGTGAAAATTGCGTAGAGTTCACTGGGAGACTGAGATGGACAATCTGGATCTACAGTGACTGTTCATGGAATTTGGCTCAGCATGAGGGTAGATCTATGCAATTTATAGAAGGAAGCAGTGCAAGCTATAAGAGGGCTTGGTAGCAAAAGTTGCGCAATTCCTAGATGGAGATGGTAGCGAGCTGCTAGAGGCTTGGCAACAAAAAACTATGCAATTCCTAGAGGGAGTTGGCAGCGGGCTGCGGGATTGCTAGAGATGAAAATTTCACAATTGCTGGGAGGTTGACCTGCTGAACACCTTTGCACAATTTTTGAGTTAAGCGGAATGCTGGGCAACTGAGGGGATTTCTCATGAAATATGCACAGTTTTTTAGGTGAGCAACCAACTGACTGATTGGGTGTCTAGTTGGGAAAATTGCACAATTTTTTGAAGGACGTAGGGATGGACACTATGTGTCTATCCAGCTTGTCTGCAAAGTTTTCTTAGTGAGTGGAGTGGGCAAGGTCTGCAACTTTTGCATAATTTTTTAGGGGAGTGAGTCCCGAGGTCACTGCCTGATCAAACTCTCCAGTTGACCAGTAGGAGGGTTGGTTGATCACCTTGTGGGCGTCGCATATTGAAATGGCTTGTTGGACATTTACACATTGTTTTGGGTGATAGTCGGTCGAGTTAATTTTGGGTGGAGGTCCGGCTATTAGAGGGTGATCCTGTCGCAAAAACTTCAACAAAATGACTAAGTTTATGAGCAATTGAATCTGTTTATACGTGACCTTGTGAACACACACTCAACATGACTCGATGACAAGATGCCTCAAACCATCAAGACAACATATACTCAAGATGAATGACCAATGGTGCAAGCAAAAAGCACAACGCTTGTGATAGATCGTTGAACGACCGCGTTGAAATTTGCGTGACAATGCATACAACTTCATTTGTGAGTGTGACAAATGTTTACGTAGTGAATACAACTTGTACACATGAAGTGAGACCTTGTGTTTGACCAGAAATGGCTGCAAGTGTGACATTGTGACCAAGATGAAAAAAGTTTTCCATTGAACAGTTAAGTGACGAGGGTGCAAAGGTTCAAGACAAGCTCAAGAAGCGAGCTCAAGTGCTTGTAAACATGAAGTAAAAATCCAACGGAGGCTATGAAATTGGATGCAGGTCAAAATTTTGGAGTGCATTACTGTGGCTACAACACTTGGCGATACACTGGTTGAATTCCAGATTCTCTATTTTGGTCCATTTATAGCACAAGGCCTTTGTCCTTTAGGGAGTATTGAATTATTTTGCGAGTTACTTTGGCTTCCCACTTACCCCATGGATAGACATGGTTCACCTTTCACCAATTTAGTCAAAAAACAACAAAAGTTTCAGCTTGATCATAGTGTTTCAAAATCAGGAAGGGTCTTTTGGCTCATGAGTTAAAAGTTTCAGAGTATAAGTTTTCATCTCTGGTGTTGCTTTGCTCCCAACAAGCTTGGACAGTACCTCGAAAAAGTCACGTAGGAACACACACATTTCTTCACTTTCGACAAGCCTTGTCAGTACCTGTGTGGAGTTGCATGCTTCACCTCTCTACGTAGGAAGCCTTTCTCTTCTTTTTCCTTTCTATTTTTTTTAAAAAGGACTCTACATAGGAACTTATTTATTTTTGGGCAGAAGAGTGATCCTGACTTATTGAGAGAAGAAGAGGTTGTTCCTTCATAAAATCATGTAAGACCTCTAACGCAGATTTTCTCATTTAGATTTTCCCCTTCTCTGTTTCTACTAGTTGGATGAGCTTGAACACACAGAGCAGAAGGTTGAGTACAGGCATGGGGTTTCCTAGTGTAGACACAGGTTCATGGTTGGACCCAAGCTTCCCTTGCAGACAACTCATATTTTCCATTAAGTCTTCATCGGCCGAAGGTTATAACCAAACATATAGAAGACAGACATAGGACTGGGCAAGCACTACAGTGTCACAAGACTCTTTAGATCTTAGCCACATACTCATTCAAAATCCATAACTCAGTAAAGGACAACACTTATTTACAAAACTAAAAATAGTATCACAATAAGTAAACAAAACAAAAGTAGTAAGAAATTTGAACAAGAAAATAAGTAAGAAAATCAAGAAAGAAAAACAAAATAAACTAAGTCAGCAAGAAAACAAACATGAAAATCAGAAAGAAAAGACAAGCGAAAAACCAAACACTACTCCTACTCCTACGCTAAACGGTATGGGTTACATGAAATGAAATTTCTAGTGAAGCCATCATAGGTGTACTCAACCTGCAACCACAATGATACAAGTGATTAAAATAGATAAAAAACAATGTGGAATAGAAAATACAAAAACTTGACAAACCTACACACAATAAAGAAGGTCATACCTCTGGGTGGAAAAATGTGTCACAACCACCCAACACACGTGCTTACTTCTTCGGTGACTATCACCTTTCAACAAAACTTGGAGGCCTCTTGCGAGTGTGTGTTATTTTGCACCAAGTTTCTTAATGAGTGCGAGGAAGGATTGAAGCTTGTTACCTGCAACATGACTCACCAAGTAAGATTATTCTAGCCATTAAGTGATTGGACCATAAATTTCATGATGGCTTTTTTGAAAGACCTATGATATTTGAGAATATGGATTTCGGATTCAAGAGAGGGGATCACGATGGGAATATGGTAAGATAGATAGATATAATCATTCTTTTTAGTCATGTCAAGACAATGAGGTCCTACCATAGCCATCATCTCAGGCTGAATAGCCTCACCTGCTTGACAGATATCTAAGCAGAAAGATGTTACACAATGAAGATCATAATCTGCGAAGAGGCTGTCATTGGATGTACTGTTGGGAAAATGATAAACTGCATGACAACCACCCAAGATAGAAGAATAATCATACCAGTTGGTTGAGATGCTAGATTCCCAGTTTGACATGAACAAAGAATAATTTTGAACAATAATTCGAATGCTATGAGTGAGGGAACCAAGTTTGTTGTGCACTAGATATGACAGAACACCCACCTGCAACTGGTGAAAAATTGCATAGGCATTATGGGCATCACAGAAATGTAGAAAGGATGTCAACACTATGAATGTGTGAAACCAGTTGGGGTGCGGTGAAATGAGAGTAAATTTATTCGCGCAATAGGTTGTGCGCTTGTCATCACACATGGATATTGCTAGTGTGATGACACACCATATTTAATGTGCAAAATTTGCAAGAAGACCAAGGAGTTGATTACGAGAGAGAACATCCAATAAGTATGATTCTAGACAAACATAGTCTTTGAGATCATCAATTTTGTTGTTCCATGATTGCATGATGGGCGGACATTCCCAACCCAAATTGGATGTAAGAGAGGTGCATGAAGACAGACGTGCTATAACAGACTCATTGATTTGGTCATTAGTGAAAATTTGAAATTTTGAAATACCACACCCATAATAGTAAATATTTTTTACACAGAGATCCACATTGAGTGCAACCATGTAGATAGATGGATTGTGCATGAGAAACAATATCTTATTTGGTTTCAGGGGCTTGCCAAAGTCGCAAGGTCCTGACATAACCATCAACAAATGTTGAAGTGCCTCGACTCCCTCACACATCCCAAAACATTCCATAATTGAAAAAATTACATTTTGAAATGTGAACCAAATGATGCATGGCTTGAGGTTGGTTGTTGTTGTTGATTTAAAAATTTCTCTTAGGATGACAACCATCTCCATCACGGAATTGATTACAATTTTCAAGAAGCTTACTTGACAAGTTGTCTTCATGCAACACATAGGATAATGAAGAGTGGGAAGAGTCCTGTGCGTTGAGATTATTTTCATCATGGAAAACCTCATTGTATTGTGTTAATTGAGGAGATAACTCACAAGATGAAGAAGAAACAGAACACAAAGTATCTCTGACGCATGTTGACACATTGTGAATGGTAGGACACATGAGAAAGTGAGGCACAATGGAAGATTCGATACAGATGTATGCTTTGAATGATGCACATTCCATATCTAAGTTGGATTGTACATGAGAGAACAACAGATCACATGATGTGCTTGGGGGTTCAATGCAACATACAGAAGCATGGGAGTGATGACAACCCAAGATTGGAGGTTGATTGGAAGGATTAATCGTGCATGATGTTTCACCAAGATTCGTGGATTAAGAATCGATCAAGAATGGAAGCTCAATGTTTTCATGTGAACCATTTTGAAAATTAGAAGAGGAATTGTTTGTGTCTTCACCTTCCTTCTCCTACGCCTGTATAATGAGATTGCCTTGCACATGGCCATAATTTGAGCCAACAACTTGAGAATCAAGAGAGTGTGCACAACTAGCTTCTAAAGCGGATTGTTCAAGCGAGTCATGGTGCAAGGAGTCATAGCTTGTAGATGGTGGGGGATGGAAGAGATGTAGATTACACTCGAGACTTGGGTTATGCACAGTGATATCCTCTTGATAAATGGAGGAATGAGTCTTTTCCATAGGCTTTCTGAGCCATTCTAGAATTCCGTATGTTGGAGGGGGAGACAACTGAGAAGATGGGTTAGGAACATGCTGCATGGATTCTCAACTTTACGACCGTTGCAAAGGGGTACCCTCTTTGAGACATGAGCAGTCTTGTGATCCGAAAGAGTCAAGGAAGAAGAGAAATTAGGAGGTTCACCATTTTGGGAGACGTGAGCCAGGCATTTCAACTCTTGGCTCATGAAGTCAAGGTCCACAACCCATTTAGGAATTTCGTGATAGAGGTGAAGGAAGTGGGTAGAAAAATCCTCAATTGATTCACCAAGCTTCATTCTTAAATGAGAGATTCTTTCATAGAAATCTTGGTGGTCACAGTTATTGAAAGCTTGATGGAGCTCCTTGAGGAAGGTGAGAAGGGAATGGACAGAAGCAGGTGGCAAGTTATGACACCACCGATTTGCATGACCTTCAAGGGTGAGAAAGAAAAGTACGTGAACAAGCTCATCACTATCGATTTCATGAGATTCACATAAATGAATAAAGTCATAAATGTGCTCGGTTGCAGACGTTCCATGCTCATTGTCAAACTTTAATAAAGACAAGTGATCGATAATATCATCGAGGATTGATAGTTGATTAAGGGAGAAATGAGAGAAAAACCTTGAAACCATGAATTGTGTATGATCATTGGCTAAGAGATTCAACCCAGATGTAACGGGCTCAAATTGTCATCTGGCACTCCTTTTAGCACCAAAAATGTTGATGGTGCTAGACACACCAACATTCAGAGGATATCCCCAATATGAAGTCCCAACTAGACCTCACACCATTGGGTGTAGGAGTCCCATCCATTACGATGGACCAATTGCCATTATCATAGAAATATGCCTTAGCTCTTGCTTGTTGGCATGTGAGAGTGGTTTTCTTTGTCTTTGAACGATGAGGTTCACGTGCATGGTGAGTTCTAGTGTTACTTGTGTCAAGTTTCTTTCACCACAAAGGGAGAGGGTGGAAGTGAGTCTCTAGTCTAAAGGGGAGAGTCCCAACTCTGTCAGAGACACACAACATGACAAGACATGCATAGCTTCCAGAGGAGAAGTCCACACAAATGTCGCAGGCATAGCACACAAGGGAAAATAGCACGTACAACACCTAGTGGGACAATCCATGCAAGTGCGACGGTCGTTATAACAAGTTTACGTGAAAGGTTATGTCTGATGTCTAGGGAGGTAACCAACATGGGAAGGATACTCTTAACAACTTATACAACACATTTTTATAAATATATGTATTAAAGCAACTGAATGAGTTCAATTGTTTAACACAAGTTAACGCAACATGTATTATAGGTGTCCAAGATTAATCTTACAAACAATTACAATAGGTGTGAAAACGTGTTGGCCTATTATCAGGTTTCTGAATTAAGAAAATGTTCCAAGACACATTGGTACAACATACATCACTAACCCCGTAGGTAGGGCAATGGAGCCACTACTCACTCCTCAAAGAAAAGATTACAGACTCTCAAGGCTATGTGGGAGGAGCCAAGGTGAAAGTTCTTTGCATGTACAAATAAGGGGGTATTTATAGCCAAGGGAAAAATTGGCCCTTGTGATTGTTTGACTTCCCTCATAATTGTTTGACTTATTTCACTCTTCAATTTTATGTGAATCTTCATATGACATGTGGGTCTCTTGGAATTCCACATTACATTACATTGATTTACAATAGTATGGCCTATAGTAGTGATGTGGCCAACATGACTCATGACACAACTTGACACGATATTGCTGGTATGTCCATGCTACTGCTGGTGTCCATGTCAAGATGTAGTGTTGCTAAGTGATAGATGTGCTCTTCATGTATCATAACTTCAGCTTTGCATATTAAGGTGTGTGGAGTCTTTGATGGTCTTGGTGTTCGCTTGATGTTGCATGTGCACGTTGCTCCTTTTCTTGTATTTTGGCATGCTTGATATGTTCGTCTGTTTGTGAAAAATTCTCCTCGCATGTTCGTCCGTTCACAAAAAATTCTCCTCGCATGCATCGTCTTTCTGTGAGAAAATATCCTCACATGCATCATTCGTTCATCCATTCACAAACACATCTCCTTTCATGTACTTTCCTTGTTCATCCCATTCATCATCATGTCATGTCTTATTCATGTACCTATATCTGCAATCACTGATGACGAGATGACATAAAATCCATAAACCTCCTAGTCTACCATGATGCATGATCATTCACTTTCAAATGCAGGTGACCGAGAGAGAGGATAAGGCTATGAAATTGTGAAAGGCAAGTTTCAAGCTGGGATGCAACCTCTGGGAACTTCTAGTTAAAATTACACAGAGGTCACTAGGAGACTAAGATTGGGCAAGAAGCATTGATGATCGTAAGAGTACTAGTGGAGAAAAATTCTATCTACATGGTTGTCTCATATCATGGTTGAGAAAAAGTAAAACCTCAATCTTGTTATCCACTGCGAAAGTAGAATATATCGCAGTAGCATCTTGTTGTGCTCAAGTTCTCTGGATGAAGAAAATTTTTCAAGATCTTTAGGTAAAGTTTGATGAGCCCATTCCCACATTTTGCGATAACACAACACCATCAGTGTCTCCAAGAATCCTGTGATGCATTCCAAAACAAAGCACATTCTAATTAAATATCATTTCGTTGGAGAGAAGGTCACCGAAAAAAATATTAAGATTGAATATGTTAGTACAAATAAAAAATCGTTGATATCTTCACTAAACCTTTACCTCGTGAAGCATTTGAATATATTCACCAGAAGCTTGGGATTCTCCCAAGTTCTTATTAGATTTTCCTTATTCAAAAAATAAAGGGGGAGTGGAAGTGTGTACAGGTCAGCCAGATGGTTGTGTTTTAGGGAGAGTTACCCTTTTCCATTGATATCAAAGGGGGAGAGAAGGCAGTAGGAAGATGTGCCCTGATCACAGGGGGAGTACTTGTGTTGCCATCAATGCCAAAGGGGGGGATTTTTAATCTAAAGATGATATTATGTTGCCATGGATGCCAACCCAAGCAGCACCAGGGGCTACCTTGATCTTTCAAGGGAATTTTTACTTTACAAATTACTCTATTTTTAGTCAAGGATCTTCTATATGGATTGTACTCATCGAGATGTTTCCATTGATATATGGCATGCCAAGTAATTCTTCACGGTTTGAGAGATATTCATGTTTGAAGTTAGTAACCCCAGTTAGTGGGATAAAACCCTATGGGGTTGTGGCATGGCACTCATAATTGGTTTTGGCCATTGAATAGTCAATAATTAATAATTTTTTAAGCTCCTAAAATCCCTCAAACATTCTCTATAGAAGCCCCTCTCAACTCTATAAAAAGAAATCTCATATATCCTTAAAAAGTAGTGATCGTGTCATTTTCGCTATAACTTCGTTTCGGTGAAGTCTTAGATTCTGAAATTAAAACTCATTGTATTTGAGATATTGATGAATTTCATGACTGAATTTCAAATCTTGGTTCACTATATTTTTGGGGATATGATCTGTGTAATTGAGGGTTTTTGCAACCTCTCGAATTGCATCTCAAAGAAGCGACCGTGGGAAAATCGTCATAACTCTCTCTCAAAGACGAGCATTGAAATTCTATACAAAGTGGTGGATAGTGCACAGATTGTAGTTTTATTTGTATCAATTGTAGAGACGAAGGAGGAAACAGTTACATGTGGCACGCCGTACAAGTTAGCTCTACTAAACTAGTCCATAATTAGGTCAATGTGAGAGATTGGGCATAACTTTGCCTTGAAGAGTCCAAATCGGGTCAGACCTATGGCATTGGAAAGAAGACTCAAAAGGATACTACAGGACCAAAGATCACATATTGGGGATCTGAAATAATAGAGATACGTCAAATTAAATATTGTGCTCATAGAAGGTGAGAAAAACTAGATCAAGTGATGTCAAGGGATGCAAAGGACCAAACTTTGTAGGGCAGCAAAGAGCAAGGGACAACAAAATGATGCAGCAGAGGTAAGCTACAAGTAAGTATATTCTTTATATGAATGTTCATTTCTTAATAGCATTAGGTTCTTTGTATTCTAATTTGTTTTTTTCGTTTAGCACTGACATATGCTCTGTAGGATGAGGTAAGTTTTTATATTATCATGTCATAGGTATTTCCTTGAAGAATTTTTGTAGGTATTATATATTCATCAAGAGAAGACTCAATGCATACTCTAATTTTTTGGAATAGTGGGAAAGGGTAGCATGAAAATAGCAGCAATCAAGGTGTATAACAAAAATGATAACTTCACCATATGAAGTCTTCAAGTGGGAAGCATTGCATACAATCATTGTAAAAGTATCATTGTAAAAGCATCATTGTA
The DNA here is from genome assembly GCA_000404065.3 of Pinus taeda. Taxonomy (NCBI): domain Eukaryota; kingdom Viridiplantae; phylum Streptophyta; class Pinopsida; order Pinales; family Pinaceae; genus Pinus; species Pinus taeda. The sequence continues at coordinate 232,173 of APFE031083314.1, forward strand.
AAATTTGCACTAATGTCTATCTGCCAAGAGTTGAAGAGGTAGTTTTGGGAGTTCTAGGATCATCATTAGGTGGTTGTGTCATAGTTGGGGTTATGGTCTATTGTGTCTTCATCTTTTACATCATTCTATATCATTGTAAATTGGACCATTTTCCTTGGTATGGGAGTCTATTATTCTTTTATTATTCTATAGGGTGGTAGGGTGGTGCTGGGCTGGTGCATGAAGTCACCAACAGGTTCAAGCCTCCGAAAAATTCGAGATGGTAGGGTGGTGCTAGGGTGAGTTGTAACTCATTAGGTGTTGGGGCATCCATTCAGTTGACTACTGAAGAATCTCAGGCATTGGAGGGTCCATCGAGTGGGAGCTAGAGAAGAATGCTTTTCTATAATTCTAGGAAGTTGTTGCTTTTATTTCAGTTGGGGTTGAAGATTAAAGAATTTATTAGAAAAGAGTTTGGTGGTTTTTGACCTAGAGGGGGGTTTTCCACCTAAAATCTTTGTGCCTCCTGGGTTCCTTTATTTACTATTATTACTGCATAAACGTTAATAATAATTGAAGATCAACTAATTCTCCGAAAAGATTTAAAAGTGCTAATTTCTAAGGAATACTAATTCATGCCCCCCCCCAGTATTTTCCAACAATGTCTTATTCATATACCTATATCTACAATCGCTCATGGTGAAATGACATCAAATCCATAAACCTCCTAGTCTACCATGATGCATGATCATTTTATTTCGAATGCAGGTGACCGGGAGAGAGGACAAGGCTATGAAATTGTGAAAGGAAAGTTTCAAGCCAAGATGCGGGCTCTAGGCACTTCTGATGAAAATTACATATAGGTCACTGGGAGACTGAGATGGACAATTTGGATGAATAGTGACTGTTTGCTAGATATGGATTGGTTTAAGGGTATATATGCATAATTTCTAGAGGGAAGCAGTGCAAGCTACAAGAGGGCTTGGTATGAAAAACTATGCAATTCCTAGAGTGAGTAGGCAGCGGGATGCGGGGGGCTTGGCAGAAAAAACTATGAAATTCTTGGAGGGAGTTGGAAACGGGCTACGAGATTACTGGAGACCAAAATTGTACAATTGTTAGGAGGTTGACTTGTTGAACACCTTTGCATAGTTTCTGAGCTAAGCGAGATGTTGGGCAATTGAGGGGCTTGCTTATGAGATTTGCACAATTTTCTGGGTGAGCAGTTGGCCAACTGACTGGGTGGCTGGCTAGGAAAGCTGTGCAATTTTTTGAGGGAGACAAGGATGGACACTAGGTGTCTGTTCGGCTTGTTTGCAAATTTTCTCAATCAGCAGAGTGGGCAAGGTCTGTAGCTTTTCCACAATTTTTGAGAGGAGTGAGTCTCAATGTCACTGCCTGATTAAATTCTCTGGTTGACCAACAAGAGGGTTGTTTTATCAACTTGTTGGAAGCGCAAGTTGAAATGGCTTGTTGGAAACTTTCACGTTGTTCTAGGTGACAGTTGGTCGAGTCAATTCTAGGTGGAGGTCTAGCTGCTAGAGGGTGATCTGGTCATCAGAACTTCATAAAATGACTAAGTATGTGAGCAAGTGAATTTATGCATACACGACCTTGCAAACACACACTCAACATGACTTGACACTAAGATGCCTCAAACCATCAAGAAAAAATATACTCAACATGACTGACCAACGATGTGACCGATAATCATGATTCTTGTGATAGATTGTTGAACGAATGCGATGACGCTTATGTGACAGTTAATAAAACTTTGTGTGTGAGAGTGACATATGTTTACATAGTGAGTACAAGTTGTACACACCAAGCAGGACCTTTTGTATGACCAAAATATGGTTGCAAGCATGACAATGCCACCAACATGCAAAAATTTGTACGTTAAACAATCAAGCAAGGAGGGTGAAAAGGCTCAACACGAGCTCACAAGGTGAGCACGAGTGCTTGCAAACATGAACTAAAAATCCAAGGGAGGTTCTAAAATTGGATGCAAGCCAAAATTTTGGAGGGTGTTGCAACTACTACAACATAAGACTATGTGAAAATTATTGAAGGAATCTTGTAGTTTAGAGGTTGCCATAGCTTAACTTGTCAATGTAGAATATATCATTTCATATGTTTGATTATGAAGGTCAATTTGATCAATTCCATGAATTTTCTTAGTATCAAAAGCAAAAATGGATGTTTTATAATCTTCTGCACTTTTAGGGACTCAAGCCTTGTTTTCTAATAAGGATAATTGAAATTGTCCCTTTTCAGTATCAAGTGTAGACAAAAGTCTATGTTGGCTAGTGGAGGACTGTTTCTAAAATGCAGAATAAGTCGAGGCCTTTAATGCTTCATTCTTCCTTTTGATTTCTCTATCTCTAGAAAAAATATTTTGCAGCACTATATCTTGAGAGACAGATGATATAGGAGATTCTATTTTGATTTATTCAATTTGTGGAAAGGAAGTAGTAGAAAAACCTGATAACACTACTATAGACTGCTCTTGTGACTTTTTTCCTTCTGAGGACTCTTCATGAGTGCTTTTTTTCTTTCTCCTTTTGAAAATTGTGAAACATATAGCTTGAGTTCTGGGTCTATAGGAGATATACTTTCTCTTGATCTTTTAGTTTCTTTTTTCTTGAGGAACTGGAGTTTGTGAAGCTGTTTCACTAGATATTTGCTCCTCAACTTCCTATAATGTATTTTCCTACCATTGTTCTTGATTTTCATATTGTTTTATCTTTGGCCTCAGTATATGTGCATAAGGTGTTCTTTTATGCTCAACTCTCAACCTTGAAATAATTCCCAATGGATCATAGGACCAAGTAAAACTCAACTTGAATTTCATATGATTTAACAAATTATCTGCCTTTGTAACTCCTACTCTAGTATTAACAATGAAAGGGCCATCCTATGCCATTCAACTTGAGTTGTGCTTTTGACTTCCCAGATACAAATATCAAATCATCCATATTCATCATTTAACTAATGTATTCTAAGGCAACGATCTTTATTTGCACAAACACTGATAACCTGTAGGGAGGGAGTTCAGAACCATATACTTTGATCTTTGTATAATTCTAGTAAAGGTACGAGTCTCCAACTTCAGTTTTCTTAGTAAGGTATAAAATTCTTTCGATTTCAGGTGAAATTCTTGGTATTACATCACTACTGAGAAGACATAGGGACATATGCAAAAAATGGTTTACAAAGTCACTGAAGGAATACTCTTTTTTGTTCTTCCTCACCAAGGAAGTCTAGCGAATAACAGATTGAGGCTTTCCTTGTGCATCTAACTTCTGCAATGGGAATTTAAACCTTTATACTTGATGAAATAAAATAAAATATAAAAGAACTGATTGATGTTTAATTGAACCTTCAGCAGAAAAATTTAGAAATTGATCATGAATATTGTCTGATTGAAACTAACTATAATTACCCAAAGAGAAAAATGACAAAAAACCTAGTATCACTTCATCTACCCACTAATCGGTAGGATAACCTAACAAACAGGTGACCATGAAAATAAATTTCTTTGACATTTATGGAAAAATTTGAGTGAAATTAGGTGGATTAGTTCTAGGTAATTCGAAAATTTCAGGTAGGAATGACTCAAAAATAGGAGCTCGCTGGGGAAATCTAAGTTTCTGATAGGTCACCATGAGGGAATCAGTAGAAAAGGGGTACATAGGAGATTGGAAATTGATTTGAAGTTCTTGGCATATGGATTTAAGTGTAATGGAAAATGAATGTCATTTTTTTGGGTGATTACATCCTCTGACTGGGAATATACTTGAGATGGCATGAGGTCACAAATTCTGGGAAGGTATGAGTTTGGGGAAAGAAAAATTGGGGCAAGAAAGACTCCTAGATATTCAATTCATCACTAACATCTTCAAAATACTGGTTTTCCTGGTTGTTGAGTTCATACAAATAAAACTCGCACTAGGTCTCTGATATTTTATATTAGGCATAGACGAGAGGGAACTTTTCTAGGTTAACAACAGAGGGTAATGTAGGGATTTCTACAACTATTTTAGACTTTCCTTTCTAATAAGACATTGCAAACAAAAAATTATCAGTTAAGGTGGTGAATTACCAGGTGATGGCGATTAATGGCATAGGAAGATGGTTGCGTACTTGTGAAATTCAAGGCCGCACTTGTGCTACTGAAAGAAGAAATGGTGAAAATGAGTATGCAGGGTAACAGAATTTTTTGAAAATATGAGGTTTAAATGAATTAAAATATCATAACCCTTTTGGCACATCTAATTAATAAAACTAGACGTTGGCAAGAAGCATTTAATATATTAATGGTCATATAGCTATTTGGTGGGAGGAATTTAATTACCTAACGACTATGTAGCCATTTGGTGGAAGTGAATAGCAGAAGGACAAGTGGCGGGGTATTAGCGGGAGTGGGAGTGAAAGTAGGAAAGAAAAGTGGGTTGCAGAGGGCAGTTTAGGTGGTTTATGGTTTTAGAGAGGGGGTTCCCAAAATTTTTGTGGAGTTTCCATGTATGTTTCAACAATATATGTAAATCAAATTTTCAAACCGCCCCCCTCCCCCCCGTCCGCCGCTCGTTAACCTTTGAAAGTGTGGGGGGTTTGGAACCTATCCTTTGTTGTTGATCCAAGCAGGGACCATCTTGTTCTTTGATTGACAATCACACATTGTTGCTATGTGACAAAAGTGTCAAATCATTTTATATACAATTTAATAGTCCTTCGAAAAACTTATGAAGGTTTAAAAATAATAAAAATATAAAATAAATCAAAGCGATATTTTAACTAACGCACTAGCTTAGGGAATTTTCATATATATATATATATATTATATTATATATTATATATATATATATATATATATATATATAATATATATATCCCTTTTTCTTTATTTTCTTTTGATTTGTTGATTTGTTTATTTTTCTCATTTTTCTTTTCATTTCATTCTTTCATTCTTTTTATTTTTATTTTTATTCTCTTTTCTATTTTTATTTTTTATTTTTCAACATAAAGGGAAAATTAGAAGATAAACTAGGGTAAATATAAGTTACAACAGTCCTCATTATCATGTTTTGTTTGATCAAGGTGTTTCCATCAATGCCAATGGGGGAGAATGTTACTATTATTTTTTCATTGATATCAATAGATGGAAAAAGATGTCAAAGATGTTAAAGGAGGAAATATGTGTTCAAGATGAGACATAAGAGGAATGAAGACCAACATTAATGGAGAATGATGCAGATACTTTGAAATCATTTCTAGTGCAGTAGATAACTCCAAAAGTAGATGGAACCCAAGCAAATGGATAGATCTCTAAAAGAACTTTACATTGGTTTGTGGAAGATCAAAAATGATGTCCTAGATCCGCAGATATGGCGAGTCAAATCCAGGGACCCCAGAAGTAAAAATTTGCAACGCTAATGTTAGTGGAGGTGGTCTTAACAACAGTTAAGTTTGGCTTATGGAAAAAACTGGTAGAGTAGTTGGCTAGACCAAATAGGTTAAAAGGAGAGCAGGTTCATGGGAGGATTTGTCGCCATGCATCCCCCACTGATGCATTGAAGGAATTCAATGGGGTCATAGTGTTGAGGCGTTAATGAGAAGGGGGGTGGGGCATGTAATGGGTAATTTTCCAAAACCATCAATCACTAGATCAATGATGGAGGTAAATTTTGTTACCTCCCCCCCTCCCATTCAATACCATCAACCATGTAGTGGGGGCTTGTGAAAACCATAAGCTATTTTTATTGTTATTTAGAATGTATTTTGGATTAATAACATCATTAGTTGTAGGTTGGAATTTTGAACCATCTAATGTGGTTCATCCTCAAGACAAAGTTTAAAGAACAGATCTATCATAAGGTATAAATAGAAAAGATACACTAATTCCTAGATATAAACGTTGGAGAATAAGATTAACAAAATATATATTTTAAGTATAAAATTAACTTTAGGATAGAGTATGGTCAAAATACTATCTAATAATAATAATAAAAATGATTAGTTAGTTATAGCTTGATGGTGGAGCCCAATGAAAAATCATCATGCAAGGATAATCCCAAAGGTTGTAAGGAGCATAAGGAAGTTAAAGGTCAGGATAAAATAGGCAGGTTATGTGGTATCATATTATTCATCGGAATGGATGTCCACACTAGCAACATGGGACCAATAAGAGGTGGACACATGTCATGCAATATTGATATTTTCAACTACCCTAGCGGGACATTTCTAGCTGACACATGTCACCACTGTAGGTGCCATGTGGCACTGATGATGAAAAATTGATGTCATCCCATAGGAAAGGTCCCAGAAGGACTAAACAGTGCATGTGAAGAACTAGTGGGATGATTTGGCATCAGGCTTACTTAGTAGTAGGAAACATGGTAGTTTTCCATTGGTTTTTAGGTGGAGTGGGTGGAACCAAGGGGACACCTCATCCCGACTCTAATACCATGGAAGAATTATTACGATGCAGAGGAGAATAGTTGGGTGATAGGCCCAAGACATGTCGACATGTATAGAAGGGAAGCAAGTGACCAATGGGAAGAGTCATAGGGCGGCCCCATGGGACACATCATCCTGTAAGGTAGACCTTGGAGGATTATAAAGAGGAATGAGTTAATAGCGACAAGATAAAGGAATTAGGGGCCAAGTTCATGTGCCTACAAAATGTTTTATGCATCATAATGAACAAGGGAATGAAGCTTAAGGAGAAAATGAGCGGAACTAAATATTTAAGTGCTCTAGGACTAAGATGAGGTCATAGTGTATGGTTCTATATGGAAAATATGACCAAAATATGAAATGTGAGGGGATAAATGATAAATATGGTGGCATCGACATTATTGGAATTAAATTTTCTATTTTTTCTATATTTAGTGGCCAACTAAAGTTAGAACTGCATCTAAAGTCCCTACTAAAGCCTGTAAAGTTTCATAGTAGAAAAAAATAAAAGAAAAACTCAGAGTTTAAGATCAGAGCAGCAAAACAAAGGATAATAACTTGAATATTAGTTAAGAATACATATTTTGAATAGGAAGTATGGTTAAGGAAGCTCTTTGGAGAGTTATTTGAGTTGATTCTGGATACGACCATGATATATTGTGATAATAAGAGTGGGATACGACTAGAAGAGAATCCTATGTTCCATGATATTTCTAAGAATATTGAGATCAATTATCACTACATTTTACACATGATGCAAAGAGAGGTAGTGAGACTCAATCATATTTTGACTGATGAGAAAAAACTAGATATTCCTACCAAGTCTTTGTTGAAAGGGAAGTTCTTGGTCTTCAGAGAGAAGCTTGGACTTATGTATGTGACCTTCCTACGCAAGGGTCACAACTAATCAAGGACATTGAGCTATGCTCTTCCGCTTTGTTTGAGCTCACAGGGAGATGAATTAAGCCATAAATCTCATGGGGTTGAGGGAACTCAGGATAATAAGATATTTTGTGATCTATTCCTTTTAAAGTAAGTAGTATCTTGCCTACTGTCACTATAAGGCATATGCATGATCCTTGTCATTTATGACAAGCGGGTATCTTCCACTAACATCAAGTATGGACTTGACATATTTTAACCCAGTATGCATTCTACCCATAAGATGGGCTTTTTGGGATTTCCACCCATCTGGCCAACGGGTGAGAAGACTTGAGATAGAATGTGATCCTTACAATTTATGGTAAGTGGTATCTTTCTCAAGTGATGGGATGCAAGTGTTCTAACACTGGCTCTTCAGGGTCATGTTGGGAACATAAACAAACAATATGATAAACTATGATCCTTACTACTCACGGTAAGTGGTATCCTACCTACTGTCCTTGGATATAGGGTGGTAATTGGAGCTCCCCTATGACGATTCTTCAAATTCGGGGTTCATGAACTTGTGAAGTATATGTGCACAATATATGCTAAGAATCAACTTTCAATTTCAAAAGGAAATCCTAATCTATTGAAAGAAATTCAAAAGCTGAAATAAAACCTATTCACGAAAAATTCCTAAGATGAGTATGCACACACTTTCTTTTCCAAAAGTCTCAAATTCAGAAGTTGAAGAACAATATTTTAATCTATGAAATTGAAATGACAATTGACATGAAGTAAACTTACTCTATTGACATGAAAATAAATCTATTCTAGTGACAGGAAAGTAAATACATTTTACCAATAGGAAAGTGAATCTATTCTAATGAGTTGAAATTAAATTTAATATGAAAAGAAAAAATCTTATACTAAGAAAGCATTGAATTCTTATATACTAAGTAATGAGCCTCAGTAGTACAACAAGAATGTTGCAACTCCTAAGGCTACCGAGTTTAATTATCAACCCAAGGTTCGTACAAACTTAAGAGGTATCATCACTATATGTACAACATGTAATGTGTCCTTCCTTTGCTATCATGATGTAATGGAGTGCATGTACTGAAGTAAAATCATAAACTAATTGCAGAAAATGATATGTTCAAAATGGAACCTTAACCTATTGAAAGAAAGAAAGTACAAGGAAATAAACCTATTCTAATTGCATAAAGATCATGAAGTAAATGAAATAAACCCAGTTTAACCCTATTTATCACATGTGATATTTACACTAATTGGGCATGAAATCCGATTTAGAAAGTACTAACTGCTCTGTGCATGTGTAAATATAAAAGAACTCATTTTTAAAATCTTTTTTCTTTATAAATGCAAATGTTAATATTTCCTTGATCTTTGGCAGAGGAGACAAGTGTGGATCAAGAGGGTTAAAATGGTATTGATTGCATGGAGGTCAAGCAGAGGCCTAATCCCATATTAAATGATTATTTTTCTCAATTCGAGCTAAAAACATGCTTTCCAATAGGATGGAACATGATTTCCTACAAGATCCTCCGATTTACTACAGGATGTTACAAATTCACTATACAAAATTATAATTCATCGAATGACCAAGAAAATCGAATCAAAATTTGATGGGACAAATTTTGTTATTTACTAGGATGTCTTAGGTCCCCATTCCAAGTGGAATCACTCAAAAATACATTTGTTAACCCATGCTAAAAAATAGCAAAAAATTACTAGTGAAAATTTAGAAATTTGAGAATTGCTGAGCTAGTAAATATATAAAATTTCTAACCTAGTCAAGTGAAAATGCAATGGGGTAACTTTTTTCATGAACTAGAATGTTTTTTTTATGTAATTCAAGTGTAACCAACTTGATTGAAGCTCGTTAGCATGCTCTAAAAAATAGCAGAAATTTATTGTTCTTTGCCACAAAGGAGTTCCAGAAATCTAGATTTGGGAATAAGAAAGTGTTGAAAATAGCAACAAGAGATGATAAAAATAGAATCTAGAATATTCAAATTTTAATTTGTCCTTGAATTAAAATTGTGAATTAAAATCGAATTTAGTCTCACCAGCTGCTTGGAAATAATTGATTAATTCAGTTTGGATTAGTTAGCTGGAGAAATTCAAGTTAGAAGTCTTTCTAAAGTCATGCAACAATTATCCCTTAAATTAAGGAGTAATCGTTAATTAAGGAGATAAGATTGATTTAATTTGAGTTGTAATTAGTTAAATCAGTTTATTGAGTTAATTCCAGTTAAATTAATTCCAAACTGTTTAAGGAACTAATTGTGAGTTATCGGTCAGTTGATGCATGCATGCACTGAACCAGTGTACTCTAAATAACTAAATATTCCCTCATTAGAAACTCATGCATGTCTATTCTAAGAAAGAACCAGTTGAGCTTAATGTCAAGGATGTTGGGTTGTGTTATATTCTTTCCACTACCGATGCAGTGAACCAGGGGGTTAGAGGGGCGGTAGAGCCCCCCCTTCATTGTGTCGATTGCGCAGTGGGGGCGTCACAACGGGGACAGCAACCCCCCTTGTCCGAGGGGTTTGAGGGGGGTTGGTAGCCCCCCTCTACGAGGTCTGGGGCAGTGCCCCCAGAAAATTTTTTTTGGACCCTATATTAGGTTCAGCAAACCTACTTATGGTTTTCAGTCCATGGTTTTGGACACAATGGTTTTCTGTCCATGGTATTGGATGCTTCAGCATGTATAAATATGTATTGTAACATTGAAAGAAACATAATGAAAAATCAAGATGGTAGTCCCGGTTTTGGGATCCAGGGGAAATCTCTGTGTATATGTGGTTTATGTGTTATGCTCTCGCATTGTTTATTTTACGTGTTCTAATACTCATATGTAGGTAATTTCTGTACGAGGTTAAAACTTACATTTGGAATCAGAGCTTTTTTGGCTTCAAGGGGATGCCTTTGTTGCTGACGGGTTTCACTCGGGCCTGTGGTAGACCCTGTTCAATGGGAGATCTACAAGATTGATTCTAGTGGTGAAAGAAGATGACGAGCAGTGGAAAGATAGAGATCAAGAAATTTAATGGTCAGAGTTTTGAGTTGTGGAAATTCAAGATGGAGGATTCGTTGGTGGATAAAGATCAGTGGATCATGGTAGATCTAGGTACTAAACCAACAGGAGTGTCTGATGAAGAATGGAAGAAGTTGGATCAGAAGGCAAAGAGCACAATACGATTGTGTGTCTCAGATTCAGTATTGCTAAATGTATGAGGGGAAGCTACGACGAAGGCTTTGTGGGACAAGTTAGGGACTTTGTACCAATCTAAGTCTGTATTGAATAAACTATTCCTGTGGAAAAAGATGTATAACCTGAGGATGAAAGATGGAGACTTAGTGACAGAGCATCTGAACGCATTTAATACTATGGTAAGTCAATTAGAATATGTTGATATTAAAATTTCAGATGAAGATAAGTGCATCAGTTTGTTGTGTTCTTTACCAGATTCGTGGGATACTCTGGTTATTGCAATAGGTAGCAATACAATTGCCTTGCAGTTTGATGAAATAGTCTCATCCTTGCTGATGGAGGAGATGAGATGGAAAAATATGGAGAGCCAGAATGGTGATGCCTTGTCTGTACTAGGATGGTTCCAGAATAGAAACAAAAATAAGTCATCGAGTGGGAGATCTAAATCTAGAGAGAGATGTAAATCTCCAGGAAAACCTGTAAAGGTGGTGTGCTGGAAATGCAGAAAGGAAGGGCACTACAAAAGGGACTGTAAATCTAAAGCTCTTGACAAAGGAAATGGATCTGATGATGTTTCTTCTGCAGAGGTGAAAACCACTTCAGATGAAGGTGGGGATGTGTACTTGGCTTCTTCAAGTACACATGTAGATCATGAGGCATGGTTGATTAACTCAGGTGCATCCTTTCACTTCACTCCCCATAGAGAGTGGTTGTGCGAGTATGAGAAATACAATGGTGGTGATGTCTTCTTAGGGGATGATAGGAAGGCTAGAATCATTAGAAGTAGAAAAGTAAAGTTGAAGTTGCAAGGTGGAAGGGTTAGAACACTTTCAGGTGTTCTACATATTCCTGCATTGTTAAGAAATCTAATTTCTGTAAGCAAGTTGGATGATGCAGGTGTAAAAACAATGTTTGAGAAGGATACCTACAAGATGGTTCGGGGAGCACTAGTATTGACATGGGGAGTTTGGATTGGAACTTTGTACAAGATGCAAGGTAGCACTGTTGTTGATGGGTGTAACAGTTCTGTGGTTCCTAAAAGTGGAGCAGAAAATCTAGTGGTCTCTGGAGAGAAGACCATGCTGTGGCATCAAAAGCTTGGACATATTGGAGAGAAGTGCCTTCGAATGCTTCATGGTAAAGGTATGGTAGAAGGTATAAGAAATAGCTCTCTGGATTTTGTTTTCTGTGAAAATTGTGTATATGGGAAGCAGAATTGGGTGAGTTTCCCCTCTGGTGGTAAGAGGGTGAAACAGATATTAGAGCTTGTGCACAGTGATGTGTTT
>APFE031083317.1:0-17270 GCA_000404065.3 Pinus taeda
TATAGATCGAGCTTTTGAAACAATAACCCAATATTTCAGATCTTAAGATATTCAACCCAAAAGCATGCCCAAGCCAAATGATCTCCTTTGCTTTATATAGGCAAGCTCTTCCTCAAATCATGGACCAATACCAGGGGCCAAAACCATAGGATCAAAAACTGTGGGACTAATACCATGAACCAACCATGAAAGTGCGTGAACTTTTCTCCACATGAAATAAACTTTTCTCTACATAAAATTTTGTGAACTTTTCTCTACATGAAATAAACCTTTCTTTGCATAAAATTCTGTGAAATTTTCTCTACATGAAGTAAATTTTTCTCTGCATAAAATTCCGTGAACTTGAAAATAACTTTGTTGCACTATAATTTATCATCTGAGTGATTTTCCATCAAGGACAACACTTGTCTCATAATGCCAACATGGTTGATAGAGTATGTTTAACGCATTTTATTTTCAATACTTGCATCTTAACTTGGTTATATTGTGTTGAGAATTTGTGCCCTAATGTTAATAATGTATGCAGACTGGAACATATTTCTATCATGACCACTACAGTCACCAGCGTTCATTTGGCTTGTATGGCTCTTTGATAGTCGACTCTATAAAAACAAAGCCCCTCGTCTATGACGGAGAATTGAGCAGCATCCTTGATGATTGGTGTCATACTAGCACATACTAACAGGTTGTGGGCCTCTCATCCAATCCTTTTGTTTGGGTCGGGGAACCTCAGGTATATATATCGCCTCCCTCGTACTCCGGTTTTAAATCTCAATTGATTGAAACTCAATGAAGAAACATGAATTTGTGGGGTTGATATTGCAATCTCTGCTAATAGAGGGCCTAGGAAAATACAAATTCTCGACAGACAAGAGTAAAAATTGCAATGCTACCAGCAGCCAATGTTCGCCCTACATTCTACCCGTGAAACCTGGAAATACATACCACCTTCTTTATCAACCCTCAATTTCTTCAGATCTGGGACATCACGTGGGTAAATGTTAGGCCTCTCGCTTAATGTGGCATGGTAAGGGTTTGATTCGATCACCTTATTTTGTATTGATAATTTTACTTTCAGGACTACAGGGTTTTGTTTGTCGACCACAATTGAATTTGTAGTTACAAGGTTGCAATTAAAACGATATTAATATATAGATTGATAAATGATTATTTATATAGTTTAGTTGGTGTTTTCTGCATATTAGATGGTTCGCTTTTGGAATCAATGCCATCTTGTTAGGGAGACCAGCCAGGCTTTGTCTGGCTTGATGCACTAGCATGAGCCAGCTACAGAACAATCGGTAAGCTTGAAGTTTTATCATTTTTTTAAAATTTTCTGCAGTTTTACTTTCTTTGTTCATATCTCATCTATGTGATCCATAGTCAAATAATAAAATATTATTCATTTACTAGGCATCGTAGAGTGCTCACGAGGCATGACTTGATTTCCTTGCATGAGTAGAACCTCTGAAAAATAAATTTGGATAGACTGGACATAGTCATATAAGAAACTGTGCCTTTATCAGTTCTGCGCAGTCGTAGCAAAAGTTGTGGTATTTCAGTACAACTTAACTTAGTCTTCACGTTAATTTTTTGAGACAATAACATCACATTTTACATTTGGCTTCTATATAAATTGCAGGTGAAGAGAAATCTACTCATCTCACAAACCGGATTAAAAAAAAATGGCTTAGTAATGGGATAAAGGGAAATATACAATGGAAAATTATTTCTATTTTTCCTTTATACTATTGGCATTCAATACTTCTGCGTTGTACATATTGTTGATGTTTGTCTTTAGTTGAAAAGATATAGGAAATTATGTTTAACATTTTGGGTGAATCATATAAATGATAAAAACACTTAATCAATAACTTATTATTTACAATGTTGTAAGGAGAGGAGGGCTTGCGTTGTACGCATTTGAATAAAAATATACCATTAATTGATTTGGGTGTTAGAAACTTCCAACAATGTTTTCCATTGGGCCTTACATTTACATTTTTATTGTAGATTATGTATTAATTGCTTTGGTGTTTCAATTTTTGTCATTTATTTTTAATGTAAAAGTCATTTTTATTGTAGAGCATATATTAATTGCTTTCAGGTTTTGATTTCATCGTTTATTATTTATGTAAAAGTCATATAAATTGATGAAAATATAATTAATGGGAAGCACATTATGTTTTGCATGATTTAACTTTCAGAGTGATCAAAGGAAAATGGCCTCGATGAATAAGCACTGGGAAAGCCATATAATTAAATTGGGTGGAAAATGATGTTCTTAATCTCGAATCCCTTTTGTTAATGGTGGATCAATATTTAATATAGCTTTATATTGAGTAACAATTATTGAAACGAAGGAATCCCTTTTGTGGTTGAATATTTAATATAGTTTAATTTCCACCTAAGGTTAGATAATATTGCCTAATGTATTATTTTATTAATATCAGTATGTTTAATTAAGTTAATATTTATTAATATTAATCTGGTTATTATTAAAAAAATCATTTTTATTTTATTCATTATTAATTAACCATTAAAAATTAATTATATTATTTTATTAAATATAAAATGTTTTAATTAAGTTAATATTATTAATATAAGTTGTTAATATTTAAAAAATTCATATTTATTTTATTAATTATTATAAACCCATTGATTCATTAATAACTCATTAATTTATTAAAAATTAAATAAACTTATTATAATATTATTTATTATTTTTATTTATTCAATAAAGAAATAATAATTAATAATAATTTTTAGTCATTATTTTGTTATGCTTAAGTTATTACTGATTCGAATTATAATTAGGCCTCCAGTACAAAGTTTCTTTCCATATTTTTTTTTTTTTAATTTATATATGGATATCAACCATGGGAAACCATGTTTATATTAGGGTTGATAAACCTAATGGAATAATAAACTGAAGGGATAAAAATTATAAACCCAAGGTATATAAACTTTTAATCTTGGGTTTATTATTCCCTGGCTTTATTAATCTAAGGGTTCATATTGCTAGGGTCTAATATTATTCACATATGTTTATAGTCCCTTGTGTTTTTAGTATTAATCCCTAGGTTTATTATCCCCTTGGTGAACCATGGTCCAACATCTCATTGTAACAAATATCATCTCAATATGAAAATCAATGATTGTCTCAACCATGGTCCAATGTCGCATTATGACAAAGATTGTTTCAATATGATAATCATGGCCAACCATGGCCAATCATGGTCAACCTTGGTCAACCATGTTCAACCATGTTTTATAAAATCCAATATGGTCATCCATGATCAATCATGGTCAATCGTGGTCAAATGTAACATTGTGATAAAGATTGTCTTGATATGAAAACAAACAATGGTTAAGCATGGTCAACCATGGTCCAACATCGCATTCTGACAAGCATTGCCACAATATGAAAATCAACCATGATCAACCATATTTAATTTAGCGTCTATAATATAGACTCAACTAAAGGCTCTACTTCACTAAAGGCACTACTTCACTTTTATATATATCCATTTTTTTAGCTTGAATGGTGCAATTGAATGGACAAAAACCTAAAATCAAATCATTTGTTCATGCTTTGATCTTCCAACTACATAGTAATTAACATGGTCACTTTCTGAGAAATATTGTCTCAATATGAAAATCAACCATGGTCAATCATATTCAACCATGGTCACATTGCGACAAAGATTGTCTCTTGGTCCAATGTCACATTATAACAACATGGTCATACATGGTCAACCATGGTCGAACGTCGCATTGTGACAAATATTGTCTCAATATGAAAATCAACCATTGTCCAATGTCAAATTGTTAGAAAGGTTGTCTCAATATGAAAATCAATCATGGTCACCATAGTTTAATGTCGCACTGTGAAAAATATTTTGTCAATAAGAAAATCAACCGTGGTAAACCATGGCCAACAATGTTCATTTTAGGGTTTATAATATTTATCTTAGGGTTTATATACCTTGGGTTTATAATATTTACCCTTTGGGTTTAATATTATCTCCTTAGGTTTAAAATCCCTTGGTTTTTTAGTATTGGTCCCTTGGGTTTATTATTCCCTTGGGTTTATAATATTTATCTTAGGGTTTATATGTCTTGGGCTAATAATATTAATCCCTTGGGTTTAATATTATTCCCTTGGGTTTATAGTACCTTGATGTTTTAGAATTAATCCCTTGCATTTATCAATCTAAGGGTTTATATTCCTAGGGTATAATATTATTCATAAGGTTTATAATATCAATCCTAGGGTTTAATATAAATCCATTTGGTTTCTAATCATGATCAACCATGCACAACCATTGTTCAATGTGACATTGGGACAAATTTTGACTCAATATGAAAATCAACCATGGTTAACCATGGTAAACTATGGTGAAATTTCGCATTGTCACAAAGATTGTCTCAATATCAAAACCAACCATGGTAAAACATGGTCAAGCATGTTTATTTTATGGTTTATGGTATTTATGTTAAGGTTTATATACCTAGGGTTCATAATAGTAATCCCTTTTGTTTAATGTAACACCCTTGGGTTTATAATCCCTTTGGCTTTTAGTATTAATCAGTAGCGCTTATTAATGTTAGTGAGGTCCAACGTCACAGCGTGAGAAAGATTCTCTCGACATTAAAATCAATCATGGTCAACCATGATTCAATGTCGCATTGTGACAAGGATTGTCTTAATATGAAAATCAACCATGTTCTAGCGTTGAATTCTGACAAAGGTTTTCATAATATGGAAATCGACCATGGTCAATGATGGTGAATAACCATGGTCACATTGTGACAAAGATTGTCTCTTGGTTCAACGTCAGATTGTGATAACCATGGCCATCCATCGTCAACCATGTTCCAACATTGAATTCTGACAAAGATTGTTTCAATGTGAAAATAAACCATGATCAACCATGGTCAACCTTTATCAAACATAGTTAGCCATGGTCAACAATGGACCAATGTTGCATTGTGACAAATATTGTCTCAATATGAAAATCAACCATGGTCAACCATGGTTCTACATTGCATTTTCACAAATATTTTGTTTATATTGAAATCAATCGTGGTCAACCATGTTCAACCATGTTTCTTTTAGGGTTTATAATATTTATCTTAGGGTTTATATACCTTTTGTTTATAAACCATCGTCAACCATGGCCAATGTCGCATCGTGACAAAGTTTGTATCAATATGAAAATCAACCATAGTCTATGATGGTGCAACGGCGCACTGTGGCAAAGATTGTCTTGACAATAAAATCAATCATGGTCAACCATGGTTCAATGTTGAGTTGTGATGAGGATTGTCTCAATATGAAAATCAACCATGGACAACCTTGTTCCAACGATGGATTCTAACAACGATTCTCCCAATGTGAAAATCAACCATGGTCAATAACCATGATCACATTTTGACAAAGATTCTCTCTTGGTCCAGCATGACATTGTCTCAACAATGGTCATCCATAGTCAAATGTTGCTTTCTGATAAATATTGTCTCAATATGAAAATCAACAATGGTCAACCATGGTCAATAATCATGGTGAAATTGTGACAAAGATTCTCTCTTGGTCCAATGTCACATTGTGACAACATGGTCATCCATTGTCAACCATTGTCCAACTTCTCATTGTGACAATGATTGTCTCAATGTGAAAATAAACCATGGTCAACCATTTTCCAACGTCGCATTGTCAGAAAGGTTGCCTCAATGTGAAAATCGATTATGGTCAACCATATTTTAATGCCCCTTTGTGACAAATATTTTTTCAATAAGAAAATCAACCGTGTTCAACCATGGTAAACAATGTTTATTTTAGTGTTTATAATATTTATATTAGGTTTTTTGTAGCTTGGGTTTATAATATTTACCCCTTGTGTTTAATATTATTCCCTTGGGTTTATAATCCCTTGGGTTTATAATATTTATCTTAGGGTTTATATATCTTGAGGTTATAATAGTAATCCCTTGGGCTTATCAATCTAAAGGTTTATATTCGTGAGGAATAATATTATTCATAAGGTTTATAATACTAATCCTAGGGTTTAATATAAATCCCTTGGGTTTATAGTCATGGTCAACCATATGCAACCATGGTGCACTGTGACATTATGACAAAGTTAGACTCAATATGAAAATCAACCATGGTAAACCTTGTTCAAATGTTGCATTGTCACAAATATTGTCTCAATATCAAAACCAACCATCGTAAAACAATGTCAAGCATGTTTATTTTAGGGTTTATGGTATATATGTTGGGGTTTATATACCTAGAGTTTATAATATTAATCCCTTGGGTTTAATATAACTCCCTTGGGTTTATAATCCCTTTGGTTTTTAGTATTATTCCCTTGGGTTTCTCATCATTGGTGAGGTCCTACGTCACGATGTGATAAATATTATCTCGAAATTAAAATCAATCATGGTCAACCATGGTCCAATGTTGAATGGTGACAAGGATTGTCTCAATATGAAAATCAACTATGGTCAACCATGGTCCAATGTTGCATTCTGACAAAGATTGTCTCACTATGGAAGCTGACCATGGTCAGCCATGGTGAATAACCATCGTCATATTTTGACAAATATTGTTTCTCGGTCCAACGTCACACTGCAATAACCATGGCCATCCATGGTCAACCATGTTCAAATGTCACATTCTGACAAATATTGTTTCAGTATGAAAACCAACCATGGTCAATCTTGATCAAACATAGTTAGCCATGTTCAACCATGGTCAACCATGGGCTAATATCGCATTGTGAAAAATATTATCTCAATATGAAAATCAACCATGGTCAACGTTGTATTGTCAAAAATATTTTGTCTGTATTGAAATCAACCGTGGTCAACCATGTTCAACCATGTTTATTTTAGGGTTTACAATATTTATCTTAGGGTTTATATACCTTGGGTTTATAAACCATGGGCAAACATGGTCCAATGTCACATTGTGATAAATTTTGTCTCAATATGAAAATCAACCATGGTCAATGATGGTGCAACATCACGTGAATGTCCCATTGTGACAAAGATTTTCTTGACAATAAAATCAATCATGGTCAACCATGGTGCAATGTTGCATTGTGACAAGGATTGTCTTGATACGAAAACCAACCACGGTTAGCCTTGCTCAAACGATGGACTCTAAGAAAGATTCTCTCAATATGAAAATCAACCATGGTCACATTTTGACAAAGGTTGTCTCTTGGCCCAACAATGACATTGTCACAACAACAACCATCCATACTCCAATGTCGCTTTTGAGAAATATTGTCTCAAAATGAGAATCAACCAGGGTCAACCATGGTAACATTGTGACAAAGGTTGTCTCAATATGAAAATTAACCATGGTCAACCATTGTCCAATGTCACCTTGTTAGAAAGGGTGTCTCAATATGAAAACCAATCATGGTCAACGATAGTTTAACCTCACATTCTAAAAAATATTTTGTCAATAAGAAAATCAATCGTGGTCAACCATGGTAAAACATGTTTATTTTAGGGTTTATAATATTTATCTTAGGGTTTAGATAACTTGGGTTTATAATAATTACCCCTTGGGTTTATAATCCATTATTTTTTTAGTATTAATCCCTTGTGTTTTTAATATTTATCTTAGGGTTTATATATCTTCGTCTTATAATATTAAGCCCTTGGGTTTAATATATTTCCCTCGGGTTTATAGTAATTTGAGGTTTTAGAATTAAGCCATTGGGTTTATCAATCTAAGGCTTTATATTCCTAGGGTATAATAGTATTCATAAGGTTTATATGTTAATCCTAAGGTTCAATATAAATCCATTTGGTCTATAATCATGGTCAAGAATGTGCAACCATGGTGCAATGTGACAAAGTTTGACTCAATATGAAAATCAACCATGGTCAAATGTTGCATTGCCACAAATATTGTCTCAATATCAAAACCAACCTTGGTAAAACATGGTCAAGCATGATTATTTTAGGGTTTATTGGAGTTATGTTAGGGCTTTTATACGTAGGGTTTACAATATTAATCCATTGGGTTTAACATAACTCCCTCCTCGGGGTTTTAGTATTAATCCTTTGGGTTTATTACCACTAGTGAGGTCCAACGTTGCAGTGTGAGAAGGATCGTTTGGACATTAAAATCAATCATGGTCAACCATGGTCCAATGCCACATTCTGACAAGGATCATCTCAACATGAAATTAACCATGGTAAACCATGTTGAAACGTTTAATTCTAACAAAGATTGTCTCAATATGGAAATCGACCATGGTTAACCATGGTGAATAACCATGGTCACATTTTGGCAAATATTGTCTCGTTGTCCAATGTCACATTGTGAGAACCATGGTAATCCATGGTCAGCCATGTTCCAACGTCGCATTCTAACAAGGATTGTTTCATTATGAAAAACAACCATGGTCAATCATGGTCAACCGTGGTAAAAAACAATGATCATATTGTGACAAAGATTGTATCTTGGTCCAACATTACATTGTGACAAGATGGTCATCCATGGTCAACCATGGTCCAACATCTAACTGTAAAAAGATTGTCTCAATATGAAAATCAACAATGGTTAACCATTGTATAGCATTGCATTTTGAGAGAGGTTCTCTCAATATGAAAATCAATCATAGTCAAACATAATCAAACATTGCATTGTGACAAAGATTTTGTCAATATGAAAATCAATCGTGGTCAACCATGGACCAACGTCGCATTGTCACAAATATTTTGTCAATATGAAAATATGAAAATTAACTATGGTCAACCATGTCTATTTTAGGGTTTATAATATTTACGCCTTCTCTTTAATATTGTTCCATTGGGTTTATAATCCCTTTGGTTTTTAGTATTAATATCTTTGATTTATTATGCCCTTGAGTTTATAATATTTATCTTAGGGTTTATATACCTCTTGTTTATAATATTAATCTTTTGGGTTTAATATTATTCCCTTTTGTTTGTAATACCTTGGGGTTTTAGAATTAATCCATTGAATTTATGAAAAAAATGATTTATTAATTAATAATAATTATTAAAAATTAATAATAAATATTAATTAACTATATTTTAATTAACAATATTATAATTAATAAATATTTATTAATTAACAATGTTTTTCAAATGTAATTGTGGATGTGATTATGTGATTGATATAAGCATTTCCACTATCATCAACCATATTTACTATGTGATTGCGCTAATCTAATTATATAGTTTCAAATAAATAAAAATAAAATAATTTAATATTATGTCTCTCTATACTTCATTTTCTCGAACACCAACCCTCGAGATAATCTCAGGTTTTTTTCAAATTAAAAACAGAATTTTTATAGCCACCCTTTCAAACTTTTTATTTATTAATATAATCAAAACTTTCACCATCATTAAAAAAAATGGGTTTTCATTTATTTTTTTTGAGTTTTAAAGTATAATTTAAAATTGCTGGTATTTGATTGATTAAAAGTTAGTCTTAATAGTTTAAAATATTTAAGATATTGAAATATTTGATTAAAGTGAAAATATATTGGTTAAGTACAGCCAAACAAATGATTAAAATAATATTATGATATTATAACATAATTTTTTTTAAATAATAGTAATGATTTTTTATAATGACCCATCATAATTATCACATTACTAATTTGATCACTAAATTATAATATTTCTGATTTGAGCACTAAATTATAATATTTCTAATTTGACCACTAAATTCTAATATCTCACTGTTGTTCCCCATAAATAACTAAGTCTCACCATTACTTTTTTTAATTGGTCATTACCATTTTTTAATTGTTTATTAATAATGTTAAATGTCATTATAATCGAGAAATAGCAATTTATTTATACATTTTCAATCGGAGAAATCTCAATTGTATTTATATATTCACAATCGACTTTGTCATGTGAAAAGAGTGGCGACATAACTTGCCTGGTAAGTCATAGACATGCCACGAAATCGAGTATGCCCCTTGTATGTATTTATGCTCTAGACGGGAGAGTGGAGCTGTTGATATTGTATTCTCGCTCAGTAACAATGGTGAATGGGTTGGGATATGCATGGTCGCTTCCTAACTATGTTGAGTTTTGTCTGAGACTCGCAATGATGCTAGTTTCTTTGGTGGTTGCATGGAGTTTCTTTTTTAGGGTAAGAAACAGGAGGTTGCCCTTATTAGAACATTAATCACGAAAAGTTTAAGTTGTCGTGATTAAGGGGAGGTGTTAGAACATTAATCACGAGAAAAAAATTAGGCCTATCATTGTTGACTAGCAGACAAGCGAAATCTAATGTCTCAACGATCTCAACGTGGATCAATTTCAACTTCAACGGTGAACATGGAGCTACCTAGAGGAGTGTGGAGCTATGCAAAACATTGCTAAGAAGCGTGGAAGAGGTGTTGAAAAGCTTGGTAGAAGGGTTGAAGCCACAAAGAGCTAGGACATACGCCAACTGTTGTGAATGAAAGATGAGATTCGCAGACAACGGAGTTTGGACCAATCGAAATAGAAAAATCCCTAATGTTCAGAAGAGAGACATCATTGGAGCGGGCTTGTTGAATGAATTATGAGTTTATACTGCTAGGATTCTTTCCTAGCAGATTTTGGAGGAATTGTACTACACATCATCAGAGAGGAGATATATCAGAGGCAGATCCATCAGGGTTCGATGGACAGAGCACTCTGAACTCAGTGGTGTGTAGTGTGAAAACTGCTGAGGAGCGCAGGTCAATGTGCCATAGGAGAGCGCCATCATTGATAGCTTGAGCCCATAGATTGTGAGCACTGTGTGGACATGATGCAAAGTGTCGCGTGGAGGTGATTATGGTGTTGTCAATTGATTGAAGCCCATTGCAGATCGTGTTTGGTGCCTCTACTGGGATCCTGGTGTATTGCACGTAGGCTTAAGCAGATGTACCTAGGGCATGAGCAGGGAATCTGACCATGGAGGCGTCGGAGTAAATTATGTGTTGAGCCTGGAGGAGCTGGAGAGTTGACTGTGCAGTCTATGTGTGGTGCATGTGTAGCAAAGTGAGCATTAGTGCCTCATTTCAGAGTGAGTGGAAACATCTTTGTGATTACGTCAAATGTTAGTGCTTAATCCCGAGCGGAGAAAATAAAGGTTAAAGATTGTTTGTGTAAAGTTGTGGTTGTCACAATGAGTGGAGAGGCTCGGTAGAACGTCACTGGTCTAATCTGATTTGAGTATAATGAGTGGGATAATATTGGATAGTGATTTTCTGATGTCGTCTTTTTAGAGTCTATTTGGAAGTAATTTTTGGGCCTGGTAATATTTTTTATTCGAGTAATATTTTTTAGTCACAAGAGTTATTAGATCAATGAAATGATTTTATTGATGACCATAAATATCTAGTGCTCGAGTCCATTCCACATGAGTGCAAAACTTGCTTGTACCTGAACCCAATGGCTACTAATGTGATTAGATCCGCTTCTAAGATGGCTCAGACAGTGGAGGATACTAACATGGATGTTGTTTAGAGGTCGCTAATGTTTGAAAATGAATGCATTTTGGTGGCTCCCCATGGAAAGTGGGGAGAGCATGGATTGGATTATCTTGTTTTCACTATTCAAGATGTTGCCTTGCATCCCAATCTGGAAAAGGTTGTTGATGTTAAGTACATAAGCAAGAAAGAGAGGAAGTTCATAAGGAAAGCGATAAAGGTGAAGGTGAAACTCCACCAGAAAATGAACAAGCATGAACCCTTTAGCAAGAAGGAAAAAATGAAATGTTTTGTTGTAAGCCTAGATGAGACTTAGACCAACATGCAAGTTAAAGTTTAGGTTGTTGTGATTAAGGGGAGGTTTTAGAACATTAATCATGAAAAGTTTATGTTGTCGTGATTAAGGGGAGGTGTTAAAACATTAATCACCACTGCAGCCAATGATGCCACCCACTGTTCCCACGTCATCGAGTCATCGATGTCAGTAACCGGGAGTCAGCCAGTGTTGGTGAAAAACAAATAACAGTTTGCTTCAATCTATGTATAAATATATGTTTGTGAATGTAATGATTAAGCTCTTCTGAAGAGTCTTTAGTGTTTATGTCAGCCCCCTCGGCCTTTCCCACTACCCATAATCAGAAATATGCTTTACATATTAGGAGGGCTTCCACACTAAGTACTAACAATACTATCTCTCTACCTTTGCTCCAAGCTCGTCTTGGTAATCTCTTCTCCTGATATGGCAAGAGAGTTTATGAAGACTCGTGATCTTCTTTTTGTGAGCAGGCCTCCATCAATTGCAGGTAATTACTTGTTGTATAATTCTTCGAATGTTGGCTTTGCTCCATATGGCCCTTACTGGAGGCAAATGCATAAAGTCTATGTTTTACAAATGCCGAGGTCCAAAAGATTGGATTATTTTCACTTTATAAGATAAGAGGAAGTCTCTACTATAATTCGCTATAATTCACTTTGTTATTATTAATTCAGACCATCCAGTAAATGTTGGCTAAACTATGTGGACCCTGACCAATGATATAAATTGAAAGGTCTCTAAAGTCACCTCAAAAGCATTCACAACACTCAAGACAAGTTGCTAGATAAAATAATAGAAGAACACATTGCGCAGAATGACCCCAAAGTCCGGCGAGACTTGGTAGATGTTTTACTTGCAGCATATGCAGATAAAGATATGGAGTTACAAGTTACACGAGACAATATAACGACCGTCCTCTATGTATGTAAAAGATTATTAAATCAACACTACAAATTTTTTTAAATAATAAATGTTTCTAAAAGGCTCTTAACAATTCATAATTTTAAATCTGAAAACCTATTACAATAATATGATGTTGTATTGATATCATGATGATGGTGACATGATATGTTGGCCGCTGGCACGGACACATCGTCTATAGGGATAGAGTGGGCAATGTCCAAACTATTGAGGAACCCACTAGTGCTCAACAAGCTTTAGGATGAGCTGCAACATGTTGTTGGATTGGAGCACATGGTGCATGAATATGATCTCCCTCACCTCCCTTATTTACAACCTATGGTGAGAGAAACTCTTAGATTCCACCCGCCAGGGCCACTTTCCATTCCCCACAATTCATAGCAAAGTGTTGGGCTATGGAATCCCTTGAAACAGACAAGTTTTTGTGAACATTTGGGCAATCACAAGGAACCCAAAGTCATGGGAGGATTCGAAGCAGTTCGTACCAGAGAGGTTCATGCATGGTGTCTTCCTAGATGAAAGAATTAAGAACTTTGATTGGATGACATTCAAAGCAGGAAGGATACAATGCCTAGAAGAGCTGCTGGGAATGCTTCTTGTCGAATTTGCAGCGGTGCAGCTAGTGCACTGCTTCAACTAGAGGCTTCCTGACGAGCTGATAGGGGAGGAATTGGGTATGTCTAAAAAGTTTACTAGACTCATGATATCCAGGGCACATGAACTCGTGGCTGTTCTGCCTTCTCGCCTTGAGCTGGTAATTTAATAAAAGCATAGCTCATAGAGCTGTAAAAAAGAAAATAGTTTCTAGTAAATTTTGAGTTGGTCGGTTTTCCTACTTTTTTTTCTTCCCTATATGAAAGCATGAAAATTGATGGAAATTTCTGTTCATTTCAAACACAAAAGAAATTTCACAGAGAACAACGCTCTGTTTTGAATTCAGGATCTTAATCATAACAAAATAAAAACTGCTACAAAATATTCTTCCTCTACTCAGAGGGATTACAACAGGAACGCTTCAGTTCCATAAACTAATTTCACTATCTCAGAAGAATTAGAGTTTCAGCACTACTGTGCGTTGCAAAAAAAAAAAAAAAAAGCTCTGAGAGTACAAAAGCAGAACTGCTATTCAGAATTACTTGCACTCACACAGAAAACAGAACTTCTGTTCTTTTTCTTTCTACACATTACAAATAGAACTGTTGTTCGTTGTATTTATAGGAAAACAATTATCTGTGTTTAAACAACAAACTAAGTAAAATATCTGCGGATATTTATCTGCGTATTTATTGCAGAAGAGGCGGTGATGCTTTTCAAGACGGCAGTCTACAGGGTATTAAACTCTGAATTTAATACGTATTTAATGCTCAAAAATATCATAAGACTTTTGCTGCTTCGAACAGGCTGAAAATATCCTATCTGAATTTAATGCATGGCTTATCACAACATCGCACCATCGCATCGGAGGAAAAGAAAAAAGATGTGCCGCCACTGCCATAACTGTTTGAAACATGTGATTTGCGATATGCGATCAGATCACATCGCAAAATCGCAATCGCATACAATAGAAGGGATGCAACGAAGGTTAACAAGAAAATGTGCGATATGCGATCTGTGACTTGATCGCATCGCAGGGAGCTTGAGTGGAGGTTTTCTGGAAACTGTTTGCTGCGATCGCTGTCGCTCCACGACAGTTTAAATTATCATTCAAACACTCCCCTTTAATTTCAATTGCTGGGTTTTTCTGCATACCCAGGCATTTCCGGAAATGATCAAAACTTTTCTTTCCCAATGGTTTTGTCAAGATGTCAGCTAGCTGATCCTCTGTTCTGCAGTGCTGCAAACCAATCTCACCATTGTTAACCAATTCACTTATGAAGTAAAATTTGGTATCTATGTGCTTTGTTCTTTTATGAAAAACAAAGTTTTTAGACAAAGCTATTGCTGAGCTATTGTCACAGTAAATGGTTGTGCCCTTTTCTTGTTCATGACACAAATCTCTGAGAACTCTTCTTTGCCACACTGCTTGGCATGCTGCTGTTGCTGCCACATACTCTACCTCTGTTGTTGACAAAGCCACTACTGGTTGCTTCTTGGAAGCCCATGAGATGGCTCCCGATCCCATATGAAACACATATCCTAATGTGTTTTTCCTATCATCAACACTTCCAGCCCAATCACTTTCCGTGTAACATGTCAACATGAAACTTTCAGAAGAGGAGTATAAAATACCAAACCCCTTCGTTCCCTTCACATACCTTAGAATCCTCTTGGCTTCCTGCCAATGAGTCTCTTTTGGTCTTTCCATAAATCTGGAGATTAAACTCACAGCGTGCATAATGTCTGGCCTAGCTGCAGTCAAGTACATAAGGCTGCCAACTATGCTCTTGTACAATTTTGGATCAAAATCCTTGCTGCTGTCTTCTTTGGTCAATTTCAACCCCACTACAGTTGGAGTCGCAGCTGCCTTGCTGTTCTGCATGTTAGATCTTTTCAACACTGCTTCTACATATTTATCTTGAGAAATGAAAACACCATTTTTACTTTGGTCTACTTCAATTCCAAGAAAATATCTTAAGAATCCCAAATCAGTCATTTCAAATTCACTTTTCATGACTGCTTTAAAATCAGCAATGAGAGAAGCATCATTGCTTGTAAAAATCAAATCATCTACATATAAAACAACAAGAAGAATCTTACCGTCATTCTCCTTTATGTAGAGTGTGGGTTCACCATCACACTTATCAAATCCATTCTCAATCATATAAGCATCTATTCTGTTGTACCATGCTCTTGGAGCTTGCTTCAGCCCATAAAGAGCCTTCTTCAGTTTGAATACTTTATGCTCTTGGCCTTCAACTTCATAACCTGGAGGTTGTTCAACATAAACCTCTTCTTTTAACACTCCATTTAGGAATGCAGATTTAACATCCATCTCATAAATCTTCCATTTGTGTTGTGCTGCAATAGAGAACACTGTTCTGACTGTTTCCATCCTTGCTACTGGTGAAAAGGTTTCATCATAGTCTTTGCCTTCTAGCTGCTTGTAGCCTTTCACAACAAGTCTTGCTTTGTGCCTATCAATCTTGCCTTCAGCATT
Organism: Pinus taeda; assembly: GCA_000404065.3. NCBI lineage: Eukaryota > Viridiplantae > Streptophyta > Pinopsida > Pinales > Pinaceae > Pinus > Pinus taeda. The sequence goes on from APFE031083317.1 coordinate 15,815, forward strand.
GCTTTTGGTCTTATAGACCCACTTAACTCCAATGGCATATTTGCCTTCAGGGAGGTCCACTAACTCCCATGTTTTACTCCTTTTAATTGCACCAATTTCTTCATTCATTGCTTCAATCCATTTATCTTCATTTACAGCATCTTCAAAATGAACTGGGTCATAAACATGACAATATAAAGAGAATAATGAATTCAGACCAGTATTGTTACTTACCTCTCCTTGTTCATAAATCTCATTCAGATTTCTGAATCTTGGTCTTCTTGGTATGCTTGACGTTCCATCCGAACTTGAGGGTATTTCTGATCCCTGTGGTGTGTTTGAAGAAGCACTTCCTTGACTTCTTAAAGCTCTTATAATTCTAGTTTGTGGTGTGGTTTGTTGTACTTGCTGTGGTGGAGGAGGACCCGCCAAGGAAGGATTATTTGCAGCTGTCCCTTCCTCTTCTTCTTCGTGAGACACAATTGTCTTCACATTCACTGTCTTCTCTAAGCTTCCATCCCAAGCTTCACTTCAATGAACTGCACATCTCTGCTTACAATCAATTTCTTTAGTGGATGGTTATAGAGTTTCGGTATGCTTTGACTCATCACAATATGCCAATAAACACACACCACTTCTCCCCTTACTATCAAGCTTTTTCCTTAGCTGATCCGGTACATGTGACATAGCTACACAGCGAAATACTCTCTCATGTGAGTGACAGTTTGTTTTTTACCACTCCATGCCTCTTCTGGTATTTTGTTCATGAAAGCTTTAGTTGGGCATCTATTCAAGATGTAAACTACGCAAGTGACAACTTTTGCCCAATACTCATGCGGAAAGTGTTTTTCCTTTAGCATACTTCTGACCATGTCAAGAATGGTCCTGTTCTTTCTTTCGGCAACATCGTTTTGCTGAGGTGTATACCGTGCAGTGAACTGCTTTTGTATGCCATTCTCTCTACAAAAACGCAGAAAGTATTGGGAGATGTATTCTCCTCCTCTATCTGTTCTGAGCACTTTGATATAATGCCCACACTGTTTCTCAACAAGAGTTTTGAAGTAGCGGAATTTCTCAAACATTTCACTCTTCTGTTTCAGCCTATACACCCATGTCTTTCTTGTGTAATCATCAATGAAAGTTAAGAAATATCTATTTCCGGAAAATGGTGGTATTTGCATCAGTCCACACACATCAGAGTGGACAATTTCCAAGGGTGCTTTTGCCCTTATACTCTTTCCTGCTGGAAAGCTTTCTTTGTGTTGCTTGCCCAAGATGCAACCTTCACAAAGGCTATCCGGTTTTTCAACCAATGGCAATCCCTTTACCATTCCCTTTCTGTGCAACAAATTCAAGCCTCTGAAATTGAGATGTCCAAATCTCAAGTGCCACAACCAATTCACATCTTTCACTTTTTCCTGAAAGACTTCCTGTGTTACAACCGCAATAATTCTTACTTCCTTCAAATCTGCCCTGA
>APFE031083317.1:30565-92993 GCA_000404065.3 Pinus taeda
AAGAATGGTCCTATTCTTTCTTTCAGCAACACCGTTTTGCTGAGGTGTATACCTTGCTGTGAACTGTTTTTGTATGCCGTTCTCTTTGCAAAAATGCAGAAAATCTTGGGAGATGTATTCTCCTCCTCTGTCTGTTCTGAGCACTTTGATGTAATGCCCACACTATTTCTCAACAAGAGTTTTGAAGTGGCGGAATTTCTCAAACACTTCACTCTTCTCTTTCAGCATATACACCCATGTCTTTCTGGTGTAATCATCAATGAAAGTTAAAACATATCTATTTCCACCAAGTGATGGTATTTGCATGGGTCCACACACATCAGAGTGGACAATTTCCAAGGGTGCTTTTTCCCTTATACTCTTTCCTGCTGGAAAGCTTTCTTTGTGTTGCTTGCCCAAGATGCAGCCTTCACAAAGGCTGACCGGCTTCTCAATTAATGGCAATCCCTTTACCATTCCTTTTATGTGCAACAAATTTAGGCTTCCGAAATTGAGATGTCCAAATCTCAAGTGCCACAACCGATTCTCATATTTCACTTGTTCCTGAAAGACTTCTTGTGTTACAGCTGCAATAGTTCTTCCTTCCTTCAAATCTGCCCTGAGTTTGAGAGGAAACATTCTATTGCTGGTCATCTGCACCTGTGCAATGATCTTCTTACTTGGAGGTATATCTCTGATTGTACACATATTATCTTTGAAGAACACGTTGTAACCTTTGTCAATGAGCTGCCCAATGCTCAAAAGATTACATTTCAGGCCAGGTACATAGTATACATCTGGCACAATCATCTGTTCTCCATTTCTTGCTCGATACTGACTCTGCCCTTACCTTTGACAGATATCTTACTATCAGTTCCTGTTGTTACCTCAGATTTCACATTTTCATCCAGATTGGCAAACATTGCAATATTTCCAGTCATGTGATTACTATAACCTGAGTCTAAAAACCAAACATCTTCTTGTTTGTCTTGTGCAATGTTACATGTTAACAACACATTCTTTAGATTCTTATTTTCTTCATTTGCAAAATTAACATTTTTCCTACTATTCATGTCATTTTGTTTTTTCCTACATTCATTGGCATAGTGCCCATATTTCTTACAATAATGACATTGGACTTGGGATTTGTCATACCTTTGTCCATGAGCTTGCTGTTTGCTTGAACCTTCATCCTGGTTCTGATTGCAGCTCCTTCCGCTTGTGCTTGCAGGATAATTTCTGCCTCTATTTTGGCTTCTTCCATGACCTCTGTTATTTGCTCTGCCTCTACCTTTTCTTTGGCTGAAAGACATCTGAGCCTTGAATGCTTGCTCAAAAGAGGAATATGTTCCTCTACTCAGTCTGTGTTCATGAGACATAAGAGAAGCACTCAGTTCATCTACCGTGAAATGTGAGAGATCTTTAGTTTCTTCTATTGCTACCACAACAGCGTCAAATCTTGAGGGTAAACATCTCAAGATCTTCTCTACGATCCTTCTTTCTTCAAGAATTTCACATTGAGATCTTATTTGGGTTATCAGCCCAATAACCTGAGTGAAGAATGAATCTATTGTATCAGATTCCTTCATGCTGAGTGTTTCAAAGTCTCTCCTCAACATCTACAACTTTGCAGTCTTCACCTTCTCCATGCCTTGATAGGCAGTTTTGAGAATATCCCATGCCTCTTTGGATTTTGTTACTGCTGCAATCCGAAAGACACTTTCATGTACTGATTGGAAGAGTAAAAAGAGGGCTTTGGCATCCTTCTTCTTGTCACTCTTCAACTGGTCTCTTTCTACTACTGTCAAAGTAGCCAATGTTGTTGCATCTGCAGGTTCAGTGTAGCCAGTTTCAACCAGCTCCCATATTCCTTGAGAAGCAAACAATGCTTTCATTTTTATGGACCAATCACTGTGATTTTTCCCATTGAACTGTGGCAGTTGGGAATTTGTCAAACCTGTTCTAGCATCTGCCATCTTAACTCTGTATAGGTAAAGAAGAGATACTGACTGTAAAATTAAAAATAAGCAAAAACTTTCTCTGCTGGAAAAATCTGCTCAATAAACTTCTTACAGCTCCTACAGTGAAAAAACAAACTCTGTTTTTTTTGACTTACTGAGTGCTTAGACTAGCTCCGATACCATGATGGAAATTTCTGTTCATTTCAAACACAAAAGAAATTTCACAGAGAACAACGCTCTGTTTTGAATTCAGGATCTTAATCATAACAAAATAAAAATTATTACAAAATATTCTTCCTCTACTCAGAGGGATTACAACAGGAACGCTTCAGTTCCAGGAACTAATTTCACTATCTCAGAAGAATTAGAGTTTCAGCATTGCTGTGCATTGCAAAAAAAAAAAAAAAAAAAAAAAAAAAAACTCTCAGAGTACAAAATCAAAACTGTTGTTCAGAATTACTTGCACTCACACAGAAAACAAAACTTTTGTTCTTTTTCTTTCTACACATTACCAACAGAACTGTTGTTCGTTGTATTTATAGGAAAACAATTATCTGTGTTTAAACAACAAACTAAGTAAAATATCTGCTGATATTTATCTGCGTATTTATTGCAGAAGATGCGGTGATGCTTTTCAAGGCGGCAGTCTACAGGGTATTAAATTATGAGTTTAATACGTATTTAATGCTAAAAAATATCAGAAGACTTTTGTTGCTTTGAACAGGCTGAAAATATCCTATCTGAATTTAATGCATGGCTTATCACAACATCGCACCATCGCATCGGAGGAAAAGAAAAAAGATGTGCCGCCACTGCCATAACTGTTTGAAACATGCAATTTGCGATATGCGATGAGATCGCATCGCAAAATTGCAATCGCATACAATAGGAGGGATGCAACGAAGGTTAACAAGAAAATGTGCGATATGCGATCTGCGACTTGATCGCATCGCAGAGAGCTTGAGTGGAGGTTTTCTAGAAACTGTTTGCTGCGGTTTTCCGTGAGAGAACTTACTTAGGTTTGTAAATATTGGTTTACTACTATTAAAATACACTCTTTTACTTTGTGGGTCACCGGAAAGACCAAAATAAGATTTGATATAGAGATATATTTCTATTTACTAATTTCATAATGTTTAAGTGATGACCATGAAATCATAAATGGGAAACAATGCTAAAGAGGCTCACATTTCAGTAGTTGAGTTGAATAATTATAGTTGATTAATTATGAGCAAGCTTGTTACTTGCTAAAGATGAAATGGAAAATAATATTAAAGAGGTGCACATTTAGGTAGTTGAATGATTATGAGCAAGGTTGTTATCTGCGGAAGTTTTTCTTTAGAAATAAAACTTTCAAAAAGAAAGGAAAGGGTAATGATGAACCTAAGGTAAGAAGAGAGAAGATTATGGAATTCTAAAAGATTATTGTTATTAAAATATTCCAAAGTTGGTTTTCTGGTGGAGTCCATTTGAGGTTTGAATGCTTAGATTATGGAATCTTAACTAATCTTGATTAGAGTCAAATGATCATTGAAAGATCAGCTTAAACTCATCACTATTATAGAACTATTTTGGGTGTGAAGAAGGGGGGTGAAATAGTGATAAGATTGATCTAGTTGGTTGGGAGGAGTGTTGCATTTCCAATGGTTTTGTGGATTAACAAATAACTAAACACGGACAAAGAAAACAAATAAGTGCTATTTAATTTCTCTTTTTGTATTGACTATTGAAAAGGTTTGTAGTTAATTAATGAGCATTTGTGATAGTTTTTGGTAAAGAGAGGGGGATTGTTTGTTTTTCTTTCCTTAAAAAAAGGAGAACACAGTTATTGTGTTTTACCTCATATAAAATTAGCAGTAATGAACGCAAAGGTTTCTTTTCTTTACTTTCTTTTTAGCAAAGGCCTAGGATTATTCCCCAAGCCAAGTCAACTGAGTCAACAACATGGGTACAACCCCTATTTACTCAAAAATTAAACAAGCATAAGTTATAATCTGTGAAATTTAAAACAAAACTGTGTGCTCACAACCAATTATAGATGATTGTGAATCTTGTAACTATAGATGAATGTGAATCTTCTTGAAGATTAGTATCAAACTAACTAAATAGAAATCCAAAAATAATCCTTGTGCTCTATTAAGATTGTACTATAATATCCACATCATGATTATCTAAGTTTTTTTCCATACTACTATAACTTGTAGACCAAACAATCATGGAAATATAAATCCAAAAGTAACATATGCTTCTTTAGTGATTAAGCTCTACCTACTATGATATATCTTCAATAGAAAACTTTGAACGAATAATTAAATTTCATAACGGAAAAGAAATATTTTGAAATCGTGATAACTAGCAAATGAAAATTAGTAAACTGTAAATATTCTGGATCTCTAACAATTGTAGCTCATACCGCTTTTATATAATAGGGAAAATAATGGGAAGCACAAACTGTGAGGTGTATAGAGATACTGCCACTAACGATGACAGAGTCAAAAGGAAGCATTATTAATATAGATATGAGGTGTACTCTCACTAACCATGATAGAGTCAAAAGGAAAAGGATATATATATATATATATATATATATAACAAAAAATGTTCTTAAATATGGTCTTGTACAAAATATATAGCTAAATTTCTAAGTGCAAAAACCTGAGCTAGGGTATTTAGTTTTCCTTCTGTAACCTAAAAACTTCAACAAAACGTTAAGGCTACAATTACCCTTAATGTCACGGTATCACATTAACTCAAAACAAATACAGGGTCAACTTCCTGAATGGGAGTGAAGGCCCGTGCTTGTGAACCCTAGGGTTCCAACACCATTGTAAATCTCAAAGGAAACTAACTATATTTTAGATAAGACAAGAACCCATCATGTCGAGAGTGGTCTGGAAACCCTTTGCGGGGTAAAGGGTCTCATTGCACCTGTAAAAAAGAAAGCAAACTGTCAAAGAGAGAATCTGGAGCTAAGAGCATAGGTCGAAGATGAACCTCGGAAATGTAACATCAAATCAATAACGTAAGGTCCACACCCAGAGAAGCCCAAAATTACAATAATCACCTCTATATAGGAAAATCCCTGGGGAAAAATAATTAAAAAAATATAAATATATTTACCTAAGAAGCCATCAATTACTATTCATATCCTCGACTTGTCAATTTACAAAGGTTAGAATCTTGTGTATCAAATACCCAAAAAAAAAGAAATGAATGAAAACCCTATTAATGAAGAACTGAAGAAAATTTTCCTACCTTTCCAGATGCATTGGGCTGTAAGTGAGTAAAGGACGAAAACCCCCATAAGGCTGGTAAAACTCTAGTCCATTCTAAAAAAGAAATTGGCAGTGACAGACAAGCAAATTAACAAGCAAACAACACAATTTTTTTTTACAAGAGACACCTCTAGCCTCCGAAGAAAAGACAGACAATAAGCCCATACCTGGTAGGAGGTTTAGAACCATCGAGAGTAGTTGTTGTTGTCAGTGGAATTTCTCAAAGATTGCAAAGTGGAATTTGCAGGAGGCCAGAGGAGGAATTAGCACCAGAACGTCCGGAACGGGTAGGTAGTTACCTTATAACTACTATCTTATTATCCCATCATCCAACCAACCCTAACAATCCTTAGCCATGGATCTCATCCCACTTCCATGGGTGAGGATCAAGCCACCAGGTTGTGTAGATCCATTCAGTCTCTGAAAATTTCACATCAATTGACATTCGATAACCAAATTTTGATGGCTAGAGCAAACTATAAGGTGGATAGAATTATTTAATAAAAAAATATCATAATCAACCCAAATCATAAACCCTTCTTAATTAATCCAATGGGTGGGAATAATATTAAATGTTTTACACAATCCTCAATGTGTACCAAGTATAATAGCTCATATTACAGCATAAAAGGATTCATATTACAGCATAAAAGGATAGAACAATAATAATAATTATCAACTATGACAAGAACATCAACCAACCATCTATAAAGTCTATGGTACTGCATTCATATTATACCATAAAACAATGTTTGGTAGTGTGGTAAATTATTGCGTATGTTACATAAGACAAATAAGACAAATGGAGTCTATTATATTTTAAGAAGGTAAGTGATTAACTATGATTCTTTAATATTTTATTTATATGGTAAAAAAGAAAGGAAAAAAGCACTCCAAGATCATTATAGTTTTGTTGACTTTAACAAGTTATGAAAGTTGGAGGTGTGGCAAATGAGAATGGATATGACTAAGAGTTGGGAAATATAATATAAAATGTTTTTCATCTTCAACATCCTTACAATTGCAAAGGTGTCCCAAGGTGTTTTGGGAGTACACCAATGTCCAATTTCACTTCAAAGATCATGAGAATTAGTTGTAATATTTGCAATGCTCATTTTCTTCTTAGTATTGGTCAAGATAGAGAGGTAATTATGGTTACCAAGGGTGGGGTTGATCTATTTCTTGTGATACCTTATTTTCCTTTTCCCCTCTAGCTCCTTATTATCCCACAATTTATCCTTAAATTTGGAGGTAATAGTATTTTTAATGCTTTCCTTATTCCCTGAAATGATCTCTTCATTTATCTTGGAAGGGTCGAGCCTAGAATGGACATCCTTATGCCATCCTTGTTTGCTACAAAGGTAGGGATTTTGGCTAGAGTTGGAAGAAATTTTTGGAAATGGGTGAAAGCATGATGATGTGTTACACTTTTGGGTCAAGTGTGGCAATGAAATTTCAAGTGCTTCCTCTTTTATCAAATTGCACCCCTCAAAATTCATATAAGAATTATGAATTTTGATTCAAAGGAAAAAAATATATATGTGGATAATTATGTATTTGACTTAATGATATTTGATGCAAAAAAATTAGTGTCGTATAATCTCTCAATTTTACATTAAATGCAATATGTCCTTGCAAATGTTCGCAAAACTTAAGAGGTATGTGGGTATTCCACATAGCATAACTTAGTCTAAAAAAGTGTGTATATATATATATATATATATATATTATATATATATAATATATATATATATAATATATATATTATATATATATGAGCATGATCTACATGGAGATAACTAAGTTTTTCATATTAAAAAATTACTTTTTTATGGAAAATTATATATATATTTTTTTCGAAGTTGGCCAAGTAATATTTCAATTCCTTTTTGGAGACACGTGTTCACATAAGATTTTTTTCAACTCTTTCAATAAATTGAAAAACCAAAGAGTACCCTTTTGGGAAGAACTTGTAAAAAATATAGTGTTATTTTTTGAAATTTTTTTGTTATGTATATTTCATGTTATTAATTTTTTACTCAGCCCCTTTGAAATTGTCCAAAATAATTTCAAGTGTTATGTTTAAAATAAATTAAAAGAAAAATATCATATGAATTTGAAAGTGTCAAATTAATATGTCATTGAATAGAGGATTCTTTCATGAATCCAATGTGATCAACTATGCCAAATAAGGACAATGTTTGCCCTAAATCTGATAGGGTACAAAATGGGATTGTAGAGAAATCTATAGAAGAGGTGTTGAAACTGTAATTTTTAGGACTTCAAGAGCTTAATTGAGCATTTTAAATGCTCAATCAAGCACTTTAATTAAAAATTAAAATTCCTCGATTGAGCGACATACATGGTTAACCAACAACTAGATCGAGGTTGGACTTTGACAGGTATGGTTATGAAATTGTTTATAAGAAAATCATTCATCCAGAGAAGGACATGATGAATCTGTTGAATATTTTCATGATCATTTCATTCACTTTTGTTATGAATATCCTGAGGATGATATAGAATGGAATTTTATGAAAGACAATTTTCAGTATCTTGTTCTGATTTATTTGAATCCGTCTAAATATGAATCTTTCGAAAGTATCCCAACATTTCTTAGTTATGGAGCTCTCAAACTGCGAAAGGAAAAATTATTGTTCCATGTGACTCTTCGTCTTCTTCTCTTTCTTCATTTAGTAAAATAGCTCCATGCACACAAGTTGATGTTGGAAAATTTCAAAGTCAATCTGTTGATTTACCACCATCATCTCTGGCCCCAAATATTCAAAATTTGAGTGCAAGTTCTAATTTCAAATATGATTTAATCAGTGATACCATTTCTTCTCCTTCTCCATCAGTTATTTCTTTTGATCCTGATGATCTTGAGTCATCACATCAATCACTTATAAAAACTTTTTTGGATTCTCAATAAGACCAAGCTCAAGATGGAGTTAGCGATGACCAAGAAACTTGTGATATCTTTAATAATGATTATGTGCAGGATTCTAATTTTGAACAAGAACCTATGATGAAAGATAACCTCCCATCTAATCTTGTAAATCCTCCCTCACCTCTCACCCATTACACTAACATATTCCATGAGCTTATCACAACTGTCGCATCCTTCGGCTAGTCTGTTTATGAGAATGTCAATTTTGATTCTAGTCAGGAATGGTGGAATGCTAGTTTTACATCAAAGCAGGGTGAGGAAAAATCCTCTCTTCATGATCTATCTCATCTTTTATTTTCTCAATCTAAAGAAGAAGAGAATGAAATCTTTGGTTTTCAATCTGCCCCTATCTATGATTCATCAAATCATTAGATTCCTCTCCTTTTGAAAAAAAAAATTTCCATGATCCTAATCTCGTTATGACTAGATGTCGCACGATCGTCATTATTGTCAATTGGTTCAATGGGTAGTGGATGCGGAATGATTCGTTGAATTGAAAGATAGTGGTAGCGAGCAAGGGAAATTACATATATCTTTGCATGTAGGCTTGTTGCTGATAATGATATAGGTTGATGGGAGTATCAGTGAAGGAATTGAAATATAAGGCTAGAGGGAGAGCATAACAATAATTGCAAGTGGGAGTTTGTAGTGGAATATATGGCACCAGCGAGATTTGAACCATGGTCAAGTGGTGAAGTTAAGAAGCTACCCAAATATAGATGTGACTTCCAAATACTAAATACAATGGGATGGTTACCATTTATAAAGAAGTTTGTTGGGTGTGATTTGAAAGTCACAAAGGTATTTTATGAAAATTTTGACGCTAAGAGGGAAACATCAGGTCTTTAATATTTAATGTTCTGATAAATTTATGGTTGAGGTAACCTATCTTCCTCGTAGGGGGAGAAATGGTTCAAAAAGGGAGAATTTGATATGAATGCATGGTGGAGGTTCATGATAGATCATAATCACAGGGTTCATTAGAGACATAAGATTCATTAGAAATGTTTGATAGAGAAGGGTAAAAGCCTCTTGTTGATCCTACAAAATTTTCTGACCTATGAAGGTTGTTTCTCAAGTGTACTGTTTTTCAATATCTGACTCATGTTACATTTTGAATCAGGTCAGACTTTGAACTTTCCTTATTTTCTTCTTAAAAACTCAACAAGAATTTAAAATGGAGTTAGAAGGATTCCTACTAATAGGAGGGAGAAGTGATTATATCATGTTGGACTAATCAAGATATTAGCTTATGAGGAATTATGTCAACGAGGACTTGAATGGGACCAATTTTTAGTACAATTTAACAATAGTCTCCAAGAGGGTTTGTTATGTAGGTGCGCAAATGTGTTTCCAAAAGAAAATAGAGTAAGCCCTTGGGGGGATATGAGAATGTAAGGGTTAAGCCATATTTTGCATGCATGCTTAGTACCAAAAGAATGACTAGGGAAAGGGCTCACGAAGAGGTTTCCCCTTCATCTATAGAAAATAAATATGCTCCAACTAAAAACATACTTATGAAAAAATCAGAATATGATCATGATCATGTGTTTGAAATAGAGGTTGTAAGTCACATTCTTCATGTGTCGAATCGAGATGGTGAAATCCCTGTGGAATCCATTATGGAAGTAGATTCTTGCACTATGGTCTAGGAAAGTACTAAGAAGGAAAGAAATAAAATGAAAATCGATGCTAAGGAGTTACAAGTGGACGACGAGCCTGAAAGGACTGTTGGAGGAGACATGATAGAACTAGGTGACAATCATGAGAAAGTGCCAATTAAAGATTCAAAATATTTGGTTGCTCTTAAAACCTTGCTTTAAAAAAAGAAATATGCAAAGATACTTTCCTTTTTTCATAATGAAGTGAGGGAAACTGAAGCATTGAACTAGTATATTCAAACTCAAAATTCAACTTTGAAAACAATTATGGCTAGATTGAATGTTGAGATAAGAGAAATGAAGGAAAATAAAAAATAGTATGAGGATGAGTTGAACACTTGCAAGGAGAATAAGAAATAATTCGAAGAAGAACTAAGCACCTGGGACGATAAGGGTAAGAGAGTAAGGAAAAAGAAGAAGGAAACCCAAGGGCTTAGATATGGAGATCAACATCAAGGTGAACAAGTGATGGAAGGGGTTCTAAGATTTTATTTTTTGCATAGGTTGGCAATTTATGTGACGACACACATGGAGATAGGTTTGGGGGAGTGTTGGGTGTTGAAAATGTCTTATTTTTCTCCCTTACCCACCTCTATTTTACTTGATTTTGTCCTTAACCTATGGTGCTTATCCTTCATTTTGATGTATTTTTGAAGAGAAGTATTGCAAACATAATATTTTACAAATCTAGGTGGGCATATTTATGTTTAACGTTAGACTAATTCAATTTGTGTGTTTTTCTAAACTTTTGTGATCAATATAATCCACTAAGCCTAATTTATGTAGTACTTGTACTTAGGATGTTTCCTTTACTATGGTTTCTAGTCAACATTTTAGGGTGTGAGTTGGAAGTCAGTTGTTCGATGAGATCTAGAAAGATCACTTGTTTCCCTCTATCAATGGTAATAGTGAGAGGAAGAAGGGATGAAGACTATAATGGTTGAGTTTTACAAACATATGTAGCTTCTATTGTCTAAGTCTAGGTTATTTGGTTTCATGTTGAAAATTTTTGGATCTCTAATCCATTTTTTTCTAATATGAGTCGGCTAATAGTGCCTCTTTGATATTCAAAATATGTAAAATTGTATAGTGAGAACAAGGAGATGTTTCTAGAAATTCTCTCTCCTCAATTGGGAAAAATTATGACATAAATATTGTTTGGATTAATAGAACCTCTAATCCATGATTTTATTTAATTTGTGAGTTATATTGTTATGCATGATTAATTTTCCATCTCTTTAAGTTATCTCTTTAATCCAGATGTGAGAGTTGGTCTGGTTAGGTTCCACTAACCTAGCTCCACAAGCCATTGTATATCATTTGTAGATTTATTTTTTGTGCATTGTTATTGAATAATTATTGTGCTTTTCATTTTAAACATGGTGTGTATTTGTTTATTAATCATTTGATCTCACACTGCTTTCATACCAAGGATTTTTATTCCATGTTTGCAATAGCATTGTGAATCTACAAGTTGGAACTTGAATCTTTATTTTCCTAGTAAAATGTGCAATCATTTCCCTTTTAATAGTTGCATAGGTTCTGGATATGTTATGTTTTTTCATGAGGGATTTGATTTCAACTTAAATATGTTCGATCTAGTTCTATTTTGATAGTTATTCATTGATTTGGGTGTTTTCTCTTGCAAAGTACCCTCTTTGTTTATGATCTCGAACTAAATGGGTTTTTGGGTTGATTACTTAATGTTTTAGATATTATATTAGGGAAATGATTGGTTCTTTTACATGATATCTCCATTTCTATTGGTTGTGATAACACATTATTTGTGACTTGAGCTACCTTGGTTAAGGTCGATTGTTTGTGGCATGCCTAATCTCGTTACATGAACTGTTGTGAATGAATAACTACTCTAAGTCTCAATGATTTGTTCATATCATTGATCTATGTTATATTGTTATTCTCTTGACCTGCAAGAAATTCCAAAATACAATAATTGCGAAGAAGTATAGCGCAAAACACATAATAAAATGAAAAAATAACAAGTATTTTATTATCTAGTAATAGATTCAATGTTCACTTTCCTCTTTGAGAGGGAAACCTCCAGTAGAGCAGAACTTGATGACAATAAGATGTATTTATATCTAAATGAAATACAAAACCCTAACTAGTAGTGGTCCCTTGCATAACACGAGTGTTGACGGTGCTGGAGCCACTAACATGTAAGGGCATCTCCCTGGTAGAAAGTCCCAATTAGACCTCAGACCGTTTGGTGTAGGAGTCCTAGTAGTGGGTCATACGATAATGCCTTGACCGCAATTTCGCATAGAGGCAAGTAAGATGTCTTTGTTGGTAGCAATGGTGTGACAATTGTAGCAAGCCAAGGAAGGTACATGAGAGGTTCTAACACACTGAGGGTGAGGTGAGTGTGCTCCTTGAAAACATGTAATAGTACGTAACTTGGAAGGGAACACACGAGCGAAGATGCATCACAAGATGGAAATCAAGTTAGCAAGAAATCCAAAGTGATGGTTAAACCAACAACACATTTTAGAAAGATTCATACATACTTATACAGAATAGTCCATACATGCATGCGTAAGCAAAAAAATACATATATAATTTATAGTAAACCAAATAACATAGAATATAATACAACATATGCATAAAATGTGTTGGCTCTGTTATACTAAGTATAAGTTCCAGTCATACAACACACCCATGTCCAACCACTAGCTCCAAAACTGGAATGTTACAGCCACAATTGCTTGCTCCTCCAAACAGATGTACTAGATATGCACAATGGAGAAGCCAAGGTTCGTTACAATATTGTCCAAGCTTTCTCTAAGATACTCCTATCGAATCTTGGCTGAACAAAATCCTTTACAATGAGTTATGAGGTTTTATTTATAGCAAAGGATGGGGTGACCCTTGACATTCCCCTTTTTGAAAGTTCATCTACGCTCATGACACTTCATCTACTCTATGACTGCTACATCCAACTATTGACACTTGAACTTCCACTTGAGACGACGCTATGTTACAATGCACATGTGCTTATGTGAGACAAAATGGCTTGAGAAAACCATTCAATATATCACTAACACTTGGTTCATTGTGGAGAGACCAACTCTTTGACATGCTTGTGATGGTGAAGGTGGTGAGCTCATGCCAAGCTTGGTCATCCGTGATGGTGTGCATGCACCCCATGGTGACATCTTGCTGAAGCAAACTCCTACCTCTATTGCATCCAGGTGCATTAGTGTGGCTCCTTCATCCAAATCATTTTCTAGCATGTGCATGTTCTTCTTGGTGCAACTGAACCAGAAACACATTGATGCATAGTGTTTGTGTTGATCTTCCAGTGTGTGTTAGTGGTCATGCGCATCAACTATCAACTACATGCTCAGAAACACTCAGACTTGCTTCTTGTCTTCACTTTGATGAGTGTGTTGAATGGGGTGGATCACATGCATGCATACAATGACATTCATTTTGTTGAATCCCTTGCATGCAATCAACAACACTACTCACCATGCCAGCTCCATGCTAGCTGATGGGATGGACCTATAACTTGCATGGGTGTAGTTTCATCCATGAGTGCATGTTACGCCCCTTGTTGTTCATGTTCCTATTGCAACTCATTCACTTGTTTGTGAAACTCATGTTCTTCCTTGAGTTTCTACTTCAACACATGCAACTCTTCCTTGATTCCTTTCTCTGTCTTCACGCGATCGTGTTGTCACCTCATAACTTGAGTCTCCAAAGTTTCTTTCATCATCAATGGATCTGCTTGATCTTACAACTTTTTTCCACCTCCGTGTTGTCAAAAACCTTCCTCTTGCATTCATTGCATCAAGTATGCTTCCTTGAGCTATTGTTCATGATGCTTCTCTTTGTGATGTTGATTTTTTCAAATATTGATGTCCTTTTCTACGATCAACTTGATGTTTTCATGAGTATGCAATCTCATAGACACTTGATCAACTACATCCCCAAGTGTGTTGTGAACGATGTCCTTGAGTCTACTCTCCTGGAACCATTGTACCTGCACTGCTGAGAGGCAAATGAGCACTTGCTATACCTAGACACATGGAAACACTCATGGGAAGAAATATGTCAGTCGAAAACCAAAATGAACTTGAGAACTGACTTGCAACATACCTATGTGACTGATCATGAAGGTTGCGCAATTTTCGCTGGAAGGACGAGAGGTTAACTGCCAAGCCTGTGCAAGGCACAATTTGGGCTACTAGTAGGCTGAATAATTGTTGGAACTATGCAATCCATAGTTTATTCTGGCTTCTAACTACTGTAATTGCGCAATGCACAATCTTAGCTGGCAATGGTTACAGGTTCAGTGACTGCATTGCACATTTTTTTGGGCCAGGAATCATTGTCCCTCAGAATTGCTCAATGCAAGATTGGAGGATAGTCACTGGGTGTAAATGCACATTTCCTGAGAGGAATACAGAACCCTCCCTCTCAAGATTTCACAGTGATGTCTTGGTGGGGCAGAGTCGAGGCCAAGGCTACCCAGAATCGTCGACGAGCAATTGAAAGCAAATCTGAATGCGAATGCATGGCAATATTGACTGTAAGAATAAGTGAATGATCATGCATGCAAACAGTGAATGGCATATTGAGAAAATGGAACAACATGCATGTGAGTGAGGCGAATCACCGAGTTGGTGACTATTCATGAAAAATAGTTTCATGCATGCACAACAACGAGATGTTAATGGAAACTGAAACGGTGCTTGTACAAGCTACTATGTATCAAAATGACAGCAAGCACTCACTAAAATAAAGCAGGCAACTTTCATATGAAGAAAAACACAAAAAGCACCAAAAATGAAACATAAAATATGAAAGGTGGGATTATCCCAAAAAAATTGAGCTAAATGTGCCGATGACTCCTATATGAAATGTGGGATGTCATAGCTGCCATATCAATGTGAGGAATGAACTCTGCACCATCCGGTTGATGATTTTTGATAAAATCAAGGTTGTGATGTGCATGCCACAAATCTAGGGAAAATGACACTTGGTGGGAAGTTTCTGACATGATCCTTGTGCGTAACCTCTAACTTCCAAAAATATGTCATTAAAACAAGGGATACATTTGCATGCTACCTTGGGAGAAGAAACCCATGCATGCAAGTATGTTTCGCTTAGTCTTGGAGGGAACTGATCAACTTAGCTGCACATGCAAGAGGCTGCTCAACTGCTTGCAGAAAAAACATATTTATAGTTGGGAGCTGAGCTGGCTACTCAAAAGATTTTGCACAATCTCTGGGCAAAGTAGCTGACTGTTGCCTAGATTTGCACAAATTTTATGCTGAGTAGCCCAGCTAGGAAGGATTGTGCAATTTTCTGGGTGAAGCTTGCTCAGCAAAATTTCGCAATTCTGCAGCTCAGCAGGCTACCAGTCAAGGTTGCACAATTTCTAGAGGGAAGGCTAGTTACCCTCCAGATTTGTGCAAATTCTTGAAGGATATGCTCAACCTGCTGCTGGACCAAGTTTGTATGAACAACCTATGAGGGGAATGCATCAATTTTTGATTGGAAGGTTGGCTTTCTACAAGAAACTCAGTAGAGCTTATGTACTTGACAAAGCAAGACATGTTGATGTGAAAGGTTGGTAGGGAGGCTCCAAGACGGAGCTAAAGAAAATTTTTGGAGTGTGGTTGTAGCCACTACAACACTTGGCAACAGACTAGTAGAACTCTAGCTCTCTGAATGGACCTTGTTCGTGAAAAGCAAGTCTAACACCTTTGGAAGTATTATTCAATTCTCAATTCGTCTTGGTTTCCACACTTTCTTAATCATAATATGTAGCATGTGCCAAGCTCTTGGTAGGTTGACACACATTCCAAGCCAAGTCAACACAATTGCTTCGATTGGGGTTGAGGGGTATATGGTGCACAAGCATTATAGTTGTCATAGTCTTGGTTTCATCTCTAGTGTTGCTCTACTACCATCAAGCTTGGATAGTACCCCGACGAAGTCACATAGGAACACAAGCTTGGCTCCACTTCCAGTGATACTAGTCAGTACCCCAACAGAGTTACTTGCATCACCTCTCTACATAGGAATCCTTTCTCTTATTTTTCCTTATTCATTTTTCATTTTTTCAAACTTTTTTCACTTCTTTATTCTTCATTTTTCATCTTCCTAATTGTGCATAGCACTTATTAATTTCAAAGGCAGAACAGGGGTCCCAACTTATTGAAAGCATAATACATTTTTTCCTACAGAGAAGTAGTTTATTATACCTTTGATGTGCATGTTAAGGTTTTCCCCTGACCTTACTCTACGTGGTTGAGCTGACAAGGGTTAACTCAAAAATAGTCGGTGATATTAGTTAGCACACAAGCATTATGTTTTCACCAAGATTCACTTTGAACAGTACGTATTTTCCATTGACGTATCTCATGGGCTGAAGACAAAAAGTTTTTACATAAAGCAGACAAAAGATAACCAAATGTTGATAGTTGTACAATTCCTCTCATACTTTACCCATCTTATTTCAAGAGTCATACATGGTTTCATGAAAAACTAACCTACAAAAAAGCAAACAAACAACAAAGAAAAGAATAAGTAGAATAAAAAGTGAAAGCAAAGTGAGTAAGCAAACAAGAAAGCAAGTGAACAAACAAACAAGGCAAGTAAGCAAACAAGCATGTAGGAAAACAAACTAAACGAAAACACTACTCCTACTCCTAAGATAACAATGTGTGGGCCATATCACATGAAGTGATACTTCTATTGTAGCCACTGGCTCATTGGTTGACCCATGTTCGTGAAGGCATGGTTTGAGAATGACATAGCTATGTGAACCAGCAAACAAGAAAGATATAACAGTGAAGACAAACAAACTACAAGTTTACAAGCGACCATGGAATAAATATGAGTGAAACTACATGACATGCACTCTTTGGAGCTACCATGGTGTTGTGATACACTACATTCAGATGTTGAGTGTGTGCATTCTATTGACTGTGAAATGCAAGCAAACGTGAGAAAGGCAGACCACTTATGTTGTGCATGTTTGCTTGTTGTGTAAGATTCCTCCAACACATGAGCAATGGGATTGTGTAGTTCGATTGGAGGAAGCGAAATCCGGGTGTTTGGTTGATCTTCAATGCAAAAAAGAGAGTGATGAGGAGCCTTGAGTGTTTCAACAATTTCCTGACTAGAAGTGAAACCAACCTCAAGACAACGAGGGCCTGACATAACCATCAGCTCACGTTGAAGTGCCTCGACATTCTGCAGAGTTTCGACTTCATTGAAATATAGGTCATTGTAGACCAGTGTCTTAGATAGATTAACAATGATTGGATCAACATCATGATCAGATGAAGAAGTAGAGAGATTGCGACAGCTAAGATCAGAAAATTTAGGATGTTTGTTGACATCCTCATGATTTGATGAATGGCATAGAGGGGTAGATGAGAAGCAAAGATGTTCACCCTCTATGTTTTCAATAATGATAGATGATAGATTGAATGGATTTTCTGAGGAAGATGTGTCCTCTCCACACTGTAATGAAAGACTCACATCTAATGTGTCCTATGAATGATTGGAAGTAGAAACATCTGGAAATGGGTTTTCACAAGGGAAATCAGCAGTGGCGAAATCACAAGGGATGTCAAGTTGAAGCAGAAGAGGTGCTACTGGAAGGGAGTCATCCTTCACCACGGTTTCTTCTTTATATTCCTGCACAAACCCATAATTAATGATGACGAAGGCTGGCTGCATAACACCAACTCTATCGACAACTTGATCCTCGTTCACAACAGGTGAGGAGTTCGGAATGGAAGAACACAAGACAGTATAATTTGGAGGATCAACAGAACGCGAGGGTAGAGGTCGAGGGAACGAATCCACATGACAACCAACACACTTGTAAGCCAAATATATGTATATATCATGAGCAGGTGGGGTGGGAGTATCTGAATTGCCTTTTTCATAATGAAGTGGGGGAAACCAAAGCATTGAACTAGTATATTCAAACTCATAATTCAACTTTGAAAAAAATTGTTGCCAGATTGATGTGGAGATAGGAGAACTGAAGGAAAATAATAAACAGTTTGAGGATGAGTTGAACACTTGCAATGAGAAGAACAAATAGTTTGAATAATAACTAATGACTTGGAAGGCTAAGGTTAAGAGAGTAAGGAAAAAGAAGAAGGAAACCCAAGGCTTAGATATGGAGATCAACATCAAGGTTAACAAGTGATGGAAGGGTTCTAAATTTTGCTTTTTTTCATAGGTTGGAAATTTTGTGTGAGGAAAAACAAGGAGATAGCATTAAGGGAGTGTTGGGTGTTGAAAATTTCTTATTTTTCTCCCTTACCCACCTCTATTTTACTTGATTTTGGCCTTAACCTATGGTGCTTATCCTTCATTTTTGTTGTATTTTTTAAGAGAAGTATTGCAAACATAATATTTTACAAATCTAGGTGGGAATATTTATGTTTAATGTTAGATTGATTCAATTTGTGTGATTTTCTAAATTTTTGTGATCAATATAATCCACTAACCCTAATTTATGTAGTACCTGTACCTAAGAGGTTTCCTTTACTAAATTTTGTAGTCAATGTTTTAGGGTGTGAGCTGGAAGTTAGGTTGTTCGATGAAATCTAGAAAGATCACTTGTTTCCCTCCATCGATGGTAATAGTAAGAGGAACCGGGGATGAAGAGTCCCATGGTTGAGTTTTACAAACAGATCTAGTTTATATTGTCTAATTCTAGGTTATTTGGTTTCATGTTGAAAAAAATTGCATTTCTAATCCAATTTTTCTAATATGAGTCGGCTAATAGTGCCTCTTTGATATTTTGAAATTTGTGTAAATTATATAACTCGGACATGGGCCAAAATAGTGATAACAAGGAAATGTTGCTGGAAATTCTCTCCTCAATTGGGAAAAATTATCACATAAATATTGTTTGGATTAATAAAAACTCTATGCCAGGATTTTATTTAATTTTTGAGTTATATTGTTATGCACGATTAATTTTTCATCTTTGTAAGTTATCCCTTTAATTAGGGTGTGAGCTAGTCTAGTTAGGGCCCACTACCCTAGCTCCACAACGCATTGTATATCATTTGTAGATTTATTTTGTTTGTGCATTGTGATTGAATAATTACTGTGATTTTCATTTTAAACATGGTGTAGATTTGTTTATTAATCCTTTGGTCTTGCACTGCTTTCATAGTGAGGATTTTTATTCCATGTTTTCAATAACATTCTGAATCTACAAGTTGGAACTTGAATATTTATTCTCCCAGTAAAATGCACAATCATTTCCTTTTGAAAAGTTGCATAGGTTATGGATCTGTTATGTTTTTTTGTGAGGGCTCTGATTTCAACTTAAATATGTTAGCTCTAGTTCTATTTTGATAGTTATTCATCAATTTGGGTGTTTTCTCTTGCAAATTCCCCTCTTTGTTAGTGATCTTGAACTAAATGGTTTTTTGGGTTGATTACTTAATGTTTTAGATCTTCTATTAGGGAAATTATTGGTTCTTTTATATGATAGCTCCATTTTTATTGGTTGTGATAACCAATTATCTATGACTTGAGCTACCTTGGGCTAAGGTCAATTGGTTGGGGGATGCCTAATCTCATTGCATGAATTGTTGTGAATGAATAAGTACTTTGAGTCTGAATGATTTGTTCATATAATTGATCTATGTTATTTTATTATTCTCTTGAATTGTGAGAAATTCCAAAATACCATAAATGTGAAGAAATATAGCGCAAAACATAGAATAAAATGAGAAAAACAACAAGTATTTTATTATTCAGTAATAGATTCAATGTTCACTTTCCTCTTCGAGGGGAAAACCTCCAATAGTGCAGAGCGTGATTACAAAAAGACTCGATGATATTTCCTTTACTAAATAAGACTATTTATATATAAATGAAATAAAAAACCCTAATTACTAGTGGTCCCTTGAATAACATAGGTTAATCACTTTATTTGCTAACTATGGCTCGTTTACAACTAACGATGGTCCCTTTTCTTTAATGTGGGTCAATCACATATAATTATTAATGCGGGATTTATTTAGTCTCTAACTAACTATGACTATGACTCGACCCATTAGGCTTATTACATAAATAAAAGGGTTAGGGTTGGACCCTAACATTCCCTCCCTTATCAAAAGAAGCCTTCTCCTCAAGGTTGAAGCTGCAGAAACTGCTTAAGAATAGTGGTTGGTTCCCGTGTCGCATCTTCTCAAGAGGTTTCTTTCCACTTTATGAGGACTTCCTTGATCGTAGCTAGAGTGAGCCTTCCTCATCAAATTTAGGTAGAATGGTTTGAATTCTCCAATTTTTCCCCACCACTTTCATAAGGCATGATATATGGAAGACCAGATGGATTTTTGAAGTTGGTGGAAAGGCCAGTTTGTAGGCAACTTCTCCAATGCGTTGAAGTATCTGTTAAGGTCCATAGAATTTTGGTGTTAGTTTCTGGCAACCCTTTTCTTTCAGAGATGTTTTCTTATATGCTTGCAATCGCATGAATACCTGGTCTCCTTCTTGAAATGTGGGCTTAGAATGATGTTTTTCTTCCAGTTTCTTCAGTCGATTTTGAGCTTGATTTATATTATCTTTGAGATGAGCTATCATGGCGGTATGGTTTTGTAGGAGTTGATTAGCTCCCTACACATTAGAACATCTAAGGATATAAGAAATAGGTGAAGGTAGGAGTTGGCCATACACTGCCTTGTATGGAGTCATCTTGGTGGCTTCATGATAGTTACTATTATACCACCATTCAACGAAAGGTAGCCACTATACCCTTGGATGCTTCCTTTCAGAAGTGAAGCACCTTAGATTTTTCTCCAAACATTTGTTGATTGCTTCTATTGGACCATCGGTTTGGGGATTATAGGTGACAGTTAGTTGGAGTTGTGTGCCTTGTAGCTTGAAAATTTCTTGCCAAAATTTTCTTGTGAAAGTGGAATCACAATCAGACACAATGGAAGTCAGCATGCCATGCCGTTTGAAGGTTTGGTCCATGAAATCTTGAGCCACCAAAGAGGGGCTAAATGGGTGGGGTAGAGCACAAAAATGAGCATATTTAGAAAGTTTGTCCACAACCAACATGATGACAAATTTGTTTCCCTACTTTGGGAGACTAGTGATGAAATCCATGGAAACATCTGTCTATATAGAGGTAGGGAGTGGCAATGGTTGTAAGATTCTCGGAACTTGATAATTTCACCTTTGTTGCATTGACACACATCACATTTAGCTACAAGAGTAAGAATGTCATTTTTCATGTCAATCCAAAAGAAAGAATGATGAGCGCGAGCATAACTCTTTTGACATCCTGAATGCCCTACAATTGGAGATGATTGCAACTTTTCCAAAATGTGGGTTTTGAGGATGGATGTCGGAAAGATAACTACTCGATCATTGTAGCAAACAATATCGTCGTTTCAAGACTATTCAGCTTAAGAATTAGGATCTTCTCTCAAGTTATTAATAATTTGTGAGAGAGAGGGGTGTGAGAACCATTCCTTGTGGTCCTCTTCAATCCAATCTGGTATGGGAAGAGACGTTGATAGTAGGGTGCTTTCATCCTCAAATTGGCGCGATAAAGCATCAACTACTACATTGTCACACCCTTTCTTGTAAATTATCTCATAATCATATTCCAAAATTTTGGCCATCCATTTATTTTGTTGTGGTGATGATAGACATTGCTCCAAAAAATATTTTAGGCTTTGATGGTCCATGCGGATTTGGAAACGTCACCTCAACAAGTATGGTTGCCACGTGTCTATTGCATGCAAGATGCTAATAATTTATTTGTCATAGGTAGATTGACCTAGATGTTTTCCACTCAGTTGTTGGCTAGTGAAGATCAATGGTCGACCCTCCTACATTAATACAACACCAATACTAGTACCGGAAGCATCACATTCAATCACAAAAGATTTAGTGAATTCTAGTAGGGCCAATATGAGAGTGGATCACATGGAGTGTTTGAGAGCCACGAACGCCTTCTGAGCTGCATCAGCCTAGATAAATTATTTTCTATTGACAAGGATAGTGAGGGGTCTAGCAATGTGACCATAATTGCAAAACAAATTGTGATAGTAGCCATTGAGACCCAAGAATCAACTCAAACTCTTCAAGGTTTTTGGTTAGGGCCAATATTGCATTTCCTATATCTTTTCTAGATCAACCCTCACTCGTTCACAACCCACAATGTGTCCCAAATAGTCGACTTCTTCCATGCTAAAAGAGCACTTGGCCAATTTGACAAATAATTTATGATTCCGGAGCACTTGAAATATCAGGTTTACATGTTGAATAAGTTTTTCACAGGTTATGTTGTAGATGAGAATGTCAGCAAAGAAGACAAGGAAATATTTTCAGAGATATGGCTTCAGCAGGTGGTTCATGAGGCTTTGAAAAGTAGATGGAGCATTACAGAGACCAAATGGCATGACCAAGAATTCATAATGGCCTTCATGAGTTTGGAAGCAAGTCTTGGGAATGTCTACTTCCTTCATGCATATTTAGTGATAGAGAAAGCAAAGATCTAGCTTGGTAAAGAATTGAGCACCATGTAGTTCATCAAGAAGATCATCAACAACTAGAATAGGAAATTTGTCTTTGACAGTGAGCTGGTTGAGGGCCTGAAAGTATAGACACATGCACCATTCTCCATCTTTATTTAGCATCATGACCACTTGTGATGAATAAGGGCTAATGATGGGACAAGTAAAATCAGCTTCAAGGAGTTCCCTGATGATTTTTCCAGTTTCATTCTTTTGGGCGGAAGGATATCAGTATGGGCGCACATTAGGCAGTTGGGCGCCTGGGACCAAAGGGATGTTATGATCATGTTCACCCTGGAGGATGGAAGCTCTTCAAGTTTTTCAAATACCTACTGGTGGTAGCCTAAGACCTGTTGCATGTCAGGATGAATATGAGGAGTAGTGGATTCAATGGCTTGGATGGCATTAAATTGGGCGATGACTCCGTGATGACTCTTTTTCAAAAGCTTCTCCATTCAATGTGAGCTAATAATAGTAGGAGCTCTTGCCTGGACTTCATGTAATGTATGAATGTGGTCGTTTTTCTTAAATCTCATATATAAATCCTGAAAATCCATTGTGGTCGAGCCCAGTGTATGAATCCATTCAACAACCAAGATAATGTCACAACCACCCATGTCAATAACAAACATGTGGGTCTTTCGGTGGTAATCTCCCGTCTAAAGTCTAATATTTTCACAACAGCCTTCACATTTCTTGGTCCCCTCCATCAGCGATAAGGACTTGGAAATAAGATATTATCCACACAAAATAATGAATAGCTTTGGTAACTCACTTATGGATAATTTATGAGTGCTTCCACTCTCAATCAATACCACTATTGGTCGATGTTTAAGAAAGCCTTGGATTTTGAGAGTTTGAGGTGAAGAAATCTGGCCAAATCATGTAGTGAGATAATTGGTTCATTTGGCATAGTTGTGAGATCATTTTCAGGCTAGGTTTCTTCAACTTCGTCCATAGTACCCCCAAGGGGTGGGGCTTCCTCACATGTTTTGTTATCAGTAGCATAAATTTGAAAGAATTTTGGTTCCTTACATTTATGCCCTGAGGAGTATTTGTCATCACAATAGTAACACAATCCTTATTTTCTTCTTTTAGCCATTTCTGCTAGAGACACCTTGTGTACCTTAAGGGTTTCGGTAAGGCATTGAGCCTGGGTCAGGCGCCACTTGCCTATGAAATTTGGATGAGTGGACTGGGAAACTTAGGAAAGTTCCACCTCGACAAACTTTTTACAGGCGTCCATCAACATAGCTAGGTGGTGCATCTGTACCTGGGCTTGGATGGTTTCTTTGAGACCACTGATGAAACACTCCAAGGATAATTCATCGCCTAGAATGTTAGTTTTTATGGCCAATGTCTCAAAGGCTCCAATGTAGTCTTTTATTGTGTCTGTATGTCGAAGATTAGTGTGATGACCCAAAAAATAGATTCCTTTTCAAAGTAGTCACATAGGGATTTTGAGAACATATGCCAAATTATGTTCTTAGGATAACATTTATGGTGCCACTTCCATCATTTCCATCTCTCTTGGTCCAAGTAAAGGCTTCCCACACGTAGTTTAGTTTCATCTTCACAGATATCATTAAGGGATAAATATTGTTCCATTTGTGCTACCCATACGGCAATATTAAAGCCATCAAATTTGTACATGTCCATATTGGGTTGCCAAGGGTGGGAATGTTGGTGACTTCCATGTCAGTGATTGTGACAGCTAGATTCTCCTTTGAAGTGTTCATCAGCACTATGCTCCTCCCAATGAGACCTCTGCATCATTTTGGTGGACAATGAAAGATATGAAGTAATTCGGTCCATATTTCCCTGGAACTCATCCAACCTTTTTCCAAGGCTCTCTATCTTCTCATAAGCCATGAATTAATATCTGGTACCTACCATACATAAACCCTTGGTCAATTAATTAAGAGAAGTCTTCTTGTAAATAGGGAGAGCTTATGAATCTATTGGTGGGGATGACTTGAGGTCACTTCGAAAATTTTTGGGACCGCTGGAAAATTGAGGTTGACAAGTGAATGGTACCACTACAATCAGCTCGTCATCTTGAAGGTTATGGGTGATGAGCACAAGTATTCCATCAAGAATGCTGCAATTCCTAGGGCTACCAACTTTACTTCATCAACTCAAGGGTCATACAAACTTGGAAGTGACAATGATGTATACACAAATAGATGTAATGGGTCCACTCTTTGTCACTGTTGAGTTGGGGTGATAGACCATTAGGGTTTCTCAAGCCAACGTTCTATTGATTTAGAAGAAGTTTGATTACCAATTGAGAGGAGAATTTTACCCTAATTGAGAGGATTGAAATGCTACCTATTACAGTAATGAAAGACTGAAATAGATGGTTAAAACACATAACTCATCTAGATATTTGTAAATATACCTTGCTTCAAAAGAATTCTAATTTAAAACATGTGAAATAATAACTAATATAAGCATGAAATATGATCAAAACAAGCACTTAATTGTTGTGCACATGAATAAGCATAACAACCTTTTTCTTTTTGTATTCTTGTGAAAACATGAATGCTAATGCTTCTTGGTTGCATGATAGGTGGTATAGGTATGGAGAGAGATGAGTGTGATGTGTCAAATGGCTTGGGAGGAAAGCATGGGTCTTCTCCTAGTTTTCGTGATGCTTTTTTCACAAATCGGTCTCAAAATAGCCCAATACAGGTTTTCTTACAAGATGTCTACAGGATGTCCTAGTTCACCTACAGGATACCCTTCTTTCATATAGGAATAGGTTGAAAGCATGAGTGATTTGGACAGTGGTATGGAGCTTAGGGAAGGTGAGTGATGGAAGTAATGATGCAAGTAAGTGGTTGGAACTCACTCAGAACTCAAACCAAAGCTCTATGATGGTTTGATTTGCTCAACAAGCATGGCAAGTTATCCTTGTGAAATGATAACTAGGGTTCAAAACTTAGTAGCCTTTGGTGATCATGGGTGGGTATGGTTTTCCTAAGGCTGATGATATGAGGTATTACCACAATATTGAAACTCCTACAACATACAAATCATTGTTGGCATTTATCAATAAATCGTTTCCAAATAAGAAGGGTTTACAACAATATAAGGAAAACAAAATTTTCATCATTTATTTGCCAAGTTCATGGATGGAAATGCTTGAAACCTATTATGAAAGAAACATGAAATATAATACAAAACTTATGATATCATAAATGAAAACTACAGGCTATCTTCTAAAAATAAAAGATGCTAACCTAACTAACCGAAAAACCCTAAGTTTCATAAGAAACCATAATTTTGTCTTTTTGGGTTGAATGGGAGTTTTTCCTCAAACCATTGTCCCTGAAGGGAGGGATGAGGTAAGATCCACATGTTATCATATTTTTTTATATTTCCTTATCTCTCTAATGCTATTGTTAAAGCTATGCACAAATGGAAGAAAACTAACCAAATTCACCAATATTTGAAATGTAACAATTCCAAAATCAATTTAAAAGTAATATATGAAATAACCTAAGCATACAAGTACAGTAAGAGGAACCTCTACTACTAGGGCTGGGCCCTAACCTAAGATCTTTAGCCCTCTGAGTCAACTCAGTGTTGGATCAAGGGAATATGCATTTTCATTAACATATCAAACAATACATAGAAGTGTTTTGTCACAATCCTTTAACTCAAAAATGCTTAGCTATTTTTCCTAAAAAAATTGAATCCTAATGAGGCTTTAGGACTCTTTATTTATACAGCTGAAGTTGGAAACACGTTCATTAAATCTAGGGAGGATTGGCTCCCAATATTAATATTAACTAGTTCTTAACTATCACTATATTGACTACTAATGATCCTCATGACTCAGCTACCTGCAGCTTTGAAATGATGTGATTTGATTGAGGGATATTTGAGTGAGTGAGGATTTAATGAGAGAGATACATCTCCTATAATCTCTCCTTCTTGTCTTATTCAAGTTCCTACACCCTAATTAGCCATAACTTGCTCCCAAAAACCTGCAATCAATGCACATTACACCACTAGACATAACATCTTACTTTTACTCATCTCATTAAGAAAAATATAATTAAAACATGTAAAGAATTATGAGAAGAGTTGATTTTTAGTAAGATTGGAGGTGTATTAAGGTCGATATATTTTATGAAATGATGAGCATCATCATCACCCCCCACTGAGTGTGTTTCTCATCCTCTGAGAAACTCAATCTATGTCCATGTCTTTCATTGCTTTGGTGGCTTCCCTAAGATCCCATGCTTCTATTGTAGCCTGTTCCTCTTGTGAGTAAAACCTTGCATTCTTCTCTATCTCTTCCCACTTATTTATTTCTTCTTCTTCTTTTCTTCCTTCAAACATTATGAAAATCAATGGTGGACTGAGAGTCATGCCAATCCAATTGAATTTAATTCTTTGTAGTGCATGCTTATACATTGGGGTTCTATTTAGTGCCTCTCTCATTCTGTCAGGAGAATGATACTCTCTGATTTTTAGGTTGTAAGGTAAGATGTTCCATCTCCTTTGGTAGGCTTGTTGGCTATCATCTCCTAGCAATATTAGCATGTTTTCAAAGTGTTTGAATGCACATTCTTGTACAGCAAGGTACCTTGGTGCAAGCTTGTGACCATTTGTAATGAGCTTTTAGGTGCTAGTGACAGTGATTGGGTTAGATTGTTCTGCTCTGATAATAAGGGGTTCTACCTCTTCTTTTGCCAATACCATTTTCAACTATGTAGCTCTTGCCTCCTCATGATTCATCCAAGATGATAAGGCCATCAATTGCAAGTCCCCTAGCTTTGGATTTGGGTCCCGCACATTTAAATATGTCAAGGCCAAATGGTGTAGGTAAAACTCAGATATCTTTGCTCAATCTTCCAAGGTTCTTTGATCACAGAGATAAACCAATTGTCTATAGTCTTGGAAGGGCATAGTTCTTTTTTGTGTTAGGGTCTTTATCAGAATTGTAGCCATTATTCCTTGAGGTATAAGGCATATGACTTTACTGACGTCCTGCACTAGATTTCCTCCGTGGAAAAACTGTCCATAGTTTCCAATTGGATTTCCCTTTATTGTAGTTGCTTCCTTAGCCATCTGTTCTCAACCTCTAACAAAGATTTCATCATTGTTTGTCTGTCTCCTATGCTTCTCAGTTCTCTACCCATCTCCTACAATTTCTCCTCCATGTGGCCTACATCCTCTACCCCTTTGGATTTAGCAATTTGCACCCACTTATGTGTCCCTTCTCTCTCTTTTTCAAGTTCAAAGAAGAGGGGAATGGAAAAATTATGTCATATCACCCTACCTCCTTCAATGAACCTGTAGTAGGAGTTGATGTTTGGCTATGGGATAGGTTCTTTCAGTTCTTGTCCCTCTTCCTTTGTTTCTTATTGAGTAATTCCTTCCTAATCTCTTTTCTGTGTTTCTTGTAGGTTTGAAAGAGTTTCTTGTAGGATGGTCTCCACTTCGTATAGGTCTGATTGTGTCTCCTATACAAGCCATTTTCCTTTTGATGAGGTTGACCTTGTGACAAGCCTCCTAACATAGGTGATTGGAGACTTGGGAGAAGCTTATTTTGATGCTCCTTCTCCTTCATTTTTCTTTAGAGGGACTACATTCTCTTGTTGTTTTGGTGAATAGTCAATGACAATTGGAGTTTTGTAGGGGTTTGAGGTATCCCTTGTCTAATCCTCGTGCTCTTTCTTGTCCTGAAGTATAGTGGGGTTTGTCTTTGCCTCTTTCCCTTTGATTTGACAGGTTTACATAAGCCAACTAGAGTAGTTGTTGCCTCTTTCTCTATAGGCTCTGGAGACACCCTTGGTGATTCTTCTTCTTCTCTGCCTTGAGTTGTAGACTTATGTTCACCCTACTCTCCTTTTTCCTATTTTCCATTTTCTTTTTCATCCTCTTCTTTGTATCCTCCTTCCTCTTCTTTTTATTCCTCTCTTTCTTCACTCCACTCATTTGTTTCTTATTTTGTTTCCTCCTCTGTCTATTCTTCATTTTCCTCCTCTGTTTCTTCTTCATTTTCCTCCTCTATATCTTCTTATTTTTCCTCCTTTCTTTCTTCTTCTACCTCAATAGTAATAGGGCTTTTGTCATACATAATAGCTTGAATTTATCCTTTTGCCTGCATGTCTACAAATGTTTTCCATGCAATAGGGAGTCCTAAGTTTTGTAGAGCATCTTCAAGGATGTGTTTGAACAACCCATGATGTGCTAGTTCATGATGTTTTCCCTCTTGCACCTTGATGATCATGTATATCATGGATTGTAGAAGAAAATAGGGTATACTAAATCTATTATGAGGAGGTGTGTTTTCTCCAAATCTCAGTTCTTTGATGAGTCTGAAGTGATATCCATACACTAGAACATATCTCCCTTCACATGAAATATATTTGATGAGGTGGTAACTGACTTCATTCTAAGGGTACGAAATTCTCTCCCTTCTAACCCCATTTTTGTCCTCTATTGGCTCTTCTCCTTCCAAAAAGAAGCTTTTATTTGCAATGGTGTTGTTACCCTTGTCTTATTTTCTCCTTGGTAACCCTAGGGGAAGTGTAGTGATTATGCTTATAACCTCAGGGGTAATTGCTATTGATAAACCCTTCACCATAATAGTGGCACTAGTCCTAGTTAGCGGTATGAGTGAGAGGGAAAATTCTTTGGCCACATCATCATCGTATCCTCTCATCCTCTCAAAGAACCCCGTCCATTGATGCTTTGTGAAAATTTCCACCATAGGAGGATGTCGATGGATCCTTGTTGTGCTTGTGGGTTATCTCTTACTTAAACCTCCTATCAGCTTTCCCTGGTAATTATAGAGGCTTGTGTGGGTACAGTTCAAGACTTCTGGTAGGTGAGGAAGTTTTGGAATTGAATTTTAGTGACGTACAATACAATTTTCTATCTTGGGATGCACTACAAATTCCTATCTGAATTAACGATTTCCTTTTTTTCTTAAATGGAAAATATGGAAGTTATGGCTCCTGCCTCACTTTGCTACATTTTGGTGAGGATAAACCTTGATTTAACTTCCCTTAGTGCCCACTGATATCTCTGTAGGCTGATTTCTCTATATCCTATAGGCTTCTTGTAGGTTTCCCGCTTACTGTAGATTTTAACTATTTCCTCGAGGTGCTATTTCAGGAATGCTAAGAGAAACCTCCTCATTCGATGAATCCTCGAAGTTTCCTTTGATTTCTTCATATGGGAATCAATATTTTATTTCCATTTGTGGATGATCATGTGGGGTGGTGTGTTGGCTGGCCAAGTACGAGCACCTTCTTTTGGACCGTTGTTCCCACTATCAGTCCATCATTTCACCTTACCTCGTAATCATCTCCCACTTCTATCCTTCGTAACTTGAGAATTTTTGGATTCATTCCCTTTTTCCTTTGATTTTACCTTTGCCACGTGTGGAGTGGTCTAACTGTTTTCTCCTCGTTGACTGGCTGAAGGTGGCCAAGTTAACTAGCCACCTTTACTTATAAAATAACCTCTCGCATTATTCCTAAAGTTTTGATCATATCATACTTATGAGAGATAATGAGTAAGATGACATGGTCTTTTTCTTCATTGATGATGCATGCTGGAGAGTGGTGCCTCTTTGCTATGCTTTTCAATCTGCATATTTTCACTCTGTATTTCCTCTTTTAGTGATTTGTTCCTTTTGATGTGTAGGTGTTGGACCTTGTTGCTGGTGATCTTCATGTTGTTTTTGAGATCTAGAGGAGCTTCGTAATGCTCTTAGTCCCTGTGTTGAGGATGGATGCGGTCTCTATCATTTCGTTTGTGGGATAGGCTGCTATAGAATTTCCCACAAGAGGTCTTGTAGCTGCCTCTCCCTTAAACTTTCACATTTTTCTCAGCTCTGAAGTAGGAGGGGTGTTGAAATAAGTGGATAAGGGTGGTATGGAATGGTAGGTGAGGTATTTTTCCTTGGGGTATGGTTCCACTCTCCTTGTTTTCTCTCTTTTCTATTTTTTTTGTCTTCCTTTTCTTTTCTTTTGTAATCTTTTTTTTTTTTTAACTGATTTCTCTGATCGATTTAGGAGCGACATTGTGATGAAAGGTATTGGTTGTGGTGTGGTGAGGTGAATGGATTTCTTTTATTCATACACAATCTTATATCATCACTTTTCTCTTGGACTTCTCTTCTTGCAGTTTTCAAGATCTACTGTCATTTCTATAGGAAACTCCTGTAGGGTTACAAGGAATCCCGTAGAAAATGGAGACTTTGTGTGAAATGAGTTGGAGTTGTTTATAGATGGAAGAATAGGTGTATAATGAAGGATATGAGATGACTTAATTAAAACATGGCTTTTGTAGCTCTTTTTTCGTCCTCGTGTTATGCCTATCCTCCTCTTGTAATAGAATTGTCATCTTTTGTATCTTTTATCTTTCTTTCTCTTTTTCTCTTTTTATTTTTATTTTTTTAAAGAGGAACTAGTCTGCCCCCAATGAGGTTTTCATCCTAGTTGTCTTCCTTGGGTGCCTCAAAAGAGGTTTTCATCCTAGTTGTCTTCCTTGGGTGCCTCAAAAGCGGTTTTCACCCAGATATATTTTTATTTTTCTCCCCTTGTTTTTTTTTAACACTCTTGGGCTGCCTCAAGAGGTTTTCAACCCAACAGTGGGACTTAGGTGCCTCATGGAGGTTTTCATTTGAGTCTCTTTATTTATTTATCTATTTTTTCTCTCTCTTTTTTTCTTGAGGGAATTGGTGGTGTGGAAGCTAAGACATGATCTACCACCATCACTCTCTTGCTGATGTTATTGATGAATTCTTTCTTTGATAAGGGCTTCTTGTATATTTTTAATCTATTTCCATGGAAAAGCAAAGGGATAGCCTCTGTATCAATAGTTATTATTTGCACAACACCATTATCATGACACTTTTCTATTACATAAGGCCCTAACCATATAATCCTTAACTTGACCTTAAAATTCTTTTATTGGGAATCATATAGCAAAGCCCAATCACCTTCTTGAAACTGGTTGTAGTTTATATTCTTGTCATGCCATATTTTCCTTTGAACTTGAGTCACCTTTGTGTGTAGGAGGGCCTACATCTTAAATTCATCTAACCCATTCAGCAAGGGAAATCTTTCTTGTTGTGCCTTGGTGATATCTAGATCCAATTGTGCTGCCATCCTTAGGGTGTTGTATTCAAATTCAAATGAAAATAAGGCTTTCTTCCCATAGACCAACTCATAAGAAGTGAAGCCAGTGGTAGTATTCCAGGCAGTATTGTAGGCCTAGGGGGCCTCAACTAATCTATCTACGCAATCCTTTCTGTTGTTGCTAATCACCTTGGTCAAAATTCCTTTCAATGCTCTGTTGGTTACTTCCACTTTCCCATTATCCTGTGTGCAGTAAGGGGTAGATGTTTTGTGCTTGATATTGTGTTGGTTTAACATATTTTCAATCATGTGAGATGTAAATTTACTACCTTGATTAGTGACCAATTCTCTAAAAACACATTCTCCCTTAAGAATTCAGCCACTTTTTCTTCTATAACTACTTTGATTGCTTTGGCATCAACCCATTTTGTTAAGTAGTCAGTGCCAACAATGATGTACTGCTTCGTTTTGGGTGTAGCGTCAATGGGCTTAATGAAATTCATGCCCCACTTATCAGATGGCTCAAAAGTCACTTGAGGCTATAGAGGAATCTCATCCCTGGGGGTAGTTTTCCCCATCCTTTGGCACCGATCACATTGGCTGGTATACCTCCTCACATCTTGGTGAAGAGTGGATCAGTAATAACCAGCATGTAGTACCTTAAATGTTGTTCTTTTGGCTGCAAAGTCACCTCCACAAGGCCCATCATGATAGGTTAGAAGGA
Organism: Pinus taeda; assembly: GCA_000404065.3. Lineage (NCBI taxonomy): Eukaryota > Viridiplantae > Streptophyta > Pinopsida > Pinales > Pinaceae > Pinus > Pinus taeda. The sequence continues at coordinate 62,780 of APFE031083317.1, forward strand.
TGTCGAATACTTTCTCCTCCCTGACACATCTTCTAAGAATTTGATCTCGGTCTAGCTTGAAGATATTGCCCCCAATCCAAGTGAATGGGTCATTCCTTTTTATGATTCTTCTCTTCTCCTTGGAGGACAAATTTGGTGGAAACTGTTCAGACACCAAGCAATTTTCTATGTCATCAAACAATGGAGGGAGAACTGAAATGGTGAATAAATGTTCATCTGGTAACTGATCATAAACCATTCCTTCCTCCCCTACAAGAAAAGTCAACCAGGATAAAAAATATGGAATAACATTCTCCTTGCCTAGCTTATCAATAATAGTTAAGTCAAATTGTTGCAATAAAAGTAACCATCTAATAATCCTAGCATTTATGTCAGGTTTATTCATCAATTATTTAATTGCAGCATGGTCGATATGTACAAATGTTTGGTAACCAATAATGTAATGCCTAAATTTATTCAATGAATGCATAGCAACTAAGAACTTGTTTTCAGTCATTTTGTAGTTTAGCTCGAGTTTCGATAGATTCTTACTAATGAAGTAAATGGCATAAAGTAGTTTTTCATCTATCTGGCCTAAAGCTACTCCTATTTCTTTGTGAGAGGAATCGACATGGATATGAAAAGGAAGATCCCAATTTGGGCCTCGGAGAATGGTACAGTAGTCAACTTGTCCTTTAGGGTGTCCAAGGCTCCTTGACAACTTTTTGACCATACAAATTTGGAGCCTTTGGCCAGTAACCTAAATAAAGGAGAATATAACTTACTGAAATATTTTATAAATCTCCTATAGTATCCAGCTAAACCTTAAAAACTTCTAACATCCCTATGTTTCTACAGAGTCGAGACCCTTTTGATTATGGCTATCTTATTTGGGTATACTTGTAGTCCTTGCTGGGATATTGAGTGACCTAGGATAGTCCTTGCAGTCATCAAGGACTCACATTTTGTGGGACTAAGGGATAAGCTAATTTCAATGCATTTATTCAGTACCTCACCCAGGTTAGATAGAGCCTCCTAGAAATCACACCCATAGGGTGTAAATTCATCCATATAAATTTCTACTACATCATGGACTAGCTCTACAAAGATACTCAAGACTGACCACTGGAAAGTGGCAGGGGCATTACATAGACCAAAAGGAAGGACCCTATAAGAGAAAGTAACCCAAGGATAGGTGAAGGTGGATTTATGTTGTTCCTCTGGCATAATATAGATTTGATTGTACCCTTTAAACCCATCCAAGAAAAAGAAAAATGTTTTCCCCGCCAGGCCACCTAACACTTGGTCAATGAAAGGTAGAGGAAAATGGTCAGTCTTTGTTGCTTTGTTTAACTCTCTGTGATCAACACAAATCCTCTACTTTCCATTTTCCTTTGGAACCATCACCAAAGGAGACACCCACTAACTTTCCAAGATAGGGTAAATGAATCCTACATCCAACAAATTTTGCAACTCTTCGTTGACTATATCCTTAAGAGCTGGATTCATTCTCCTTTGGGGTTGTTGGAATGGTCTGCAACCTTCTTTGATGTAAATGTGGTGAGTACATACTAAGGGGTGCACTCCCTTCATTTCTTTGTAATTCCAAGCAAAGGCATCCAAATGCTCTCTTAGCATATTACATAACTCTTGTTTTTAGTGTACAAAGAGAGAGGGGTTGATTTTAAATGTTCTTTCAAGGTTGAATTTTATTTTCTTGACACAAGTAGGGTTTGAGTTAGCTAAGCATATATGAATATGATGGTTTTTCTTGGTCTCATTCACTACTACCTCTAGATACATGGTGTTGGGAGTTGGATTTTGGAGGACGTGTTTAATCAAATCATCTTCATCAGAGTGTCCTCCTTCTATGGCAGTTTATAGGGTATAGAGTTAGGACGAGTAGACTTCATCTTCTTCCTCCTCTTATAGCCATAAAGGTAAGTCATGTTCTAAAGATGGCTGAGCAGGAGGGTACAGGGCCAACTTCTTGGATAGGTGCCCACTTTTTATTGTCATGTTTCCAGCCCTACAACTTATGTAGGAATTGAACAATGGCTAACCAAGGCCTCTGAATTATGAGAGGATAACCATTAAATTTTGTCTTAGGTTGTAGAACTAAGAAGTCTGCAGGATACTCCTATGATTCAATGCAGACCATCACATCATCAACCCCTTAGGGGCCACTGTGGATTGGTCTGCAAGCTGCAAGACTGTTGTGGTTTTTCTTAACGAATCCTGGAGATTCTGCTTGAGCATGGTGTCCTTAGTAATTACATTAATGGAAGCCCCAATATTAATCAAGGTATTGGTAACAATGGTGGCATTAATGTGTACATCTACTACAGGGATCCCAGGGTCTAAATACTTCGAGAAAATTACCTATCCCAACATTAAGTCAGACAGTTGTCCAATTACATTAATGGTAAGGGTGTCTCTTTTTCGCCTCTCTGGATGTTTGAAACACTTATCTTTAATCAGATTTCTATAAATAGGTACATCTTTAATAGCTTGCAGAAGTGGAATTTTGACACATAGATTTTTCAATTCACCTAGAAGTTCATTCTCTTCTGGGGTATGATGGAATAGATGTGCTAATTCACTCGAAGCATACTTTCCGATCTTTCCTCCTCCCTCTCCATAGGTGGATATGGAGGTTGGTTATCTGGGAGCACTCTCCTAGACCTAAGGTTGATTTCCTGAAATTCCATAGCATAAGGAGGGTAGGATGTCTCTCCACTATAGACCTGTTGTGCATGTCTATTATTCGGATTCAAGTTTGGTTGGGCAGGAATCTCAGGTTGTTTAGGTGGAGCAGAGTGTAAAAGTTGTGGTTGAGATGGAGGTGAAGGCAATAAATTTGGAGCATTGTTGTATGAGGGCCTCCACCCCTAGGGTGGTGCATTCGACTGAGGTTGTGGAGGAGTATATGGCTGAAATGGCTGGTTGGTCAGTTGGGAATGGTACAAAGGTGCAAAAGGCCACAGAGAAGGTGTATACTAGGAAGGATGAGTAGGGGTGCCCAAGAGGGAATGAATGTGTTTTGGTTAGGGTTGTAGTATGCATAGGATGACCCTTGCATGCCCTGCTGGTATGGTTGAGGCCCATGAGGCCTCCTTTGATTTATGTAGCAAAGTTTGTTAATCACCCCTTAAGTTCCCTGATACACAACTTTTAATCTAGGTAGAGAAGGGCACTTGTCTGTGGAGTGGTTTTCTTCACAGACCGAGCATATTTATATAAGTTTTAATGGACATTCATTCGTAGGGTGCCTCCTTGTGGATCTAGGGCAGAAGATGGTTAATGCTCTCTTTGCTTCCTCATTCTTCCTCTTGATTTGTATAGTGTCCATCTGTAAGGCAAGGTTTTGCAGCATTTCACTCTTAAAATATTCCAACATGTTTTCGATTTCACTTTTTATAGATGTGTTAGAAGAGGATGAGGTAGCCATTGTTTGACTGACCCTACCGCTTTTTCTGGATTCCCTAGAATGGTTCTTAAAAACGGTCTTGATATCCTCATAGGGTAGCTGGTATATGTCCCCTCCTAATAACAATTTTAGGGTATCTAGGAGAACTTCCCTGATCCCCCTGAGTAGGACTAGCTTAAGTGACTCAGGATCGAGCATGCACTTGGCCAACTTATAGATAAGATGGAACCTTTCCTCATAATCCTCTAAGGACTCATCATGCCCCAAGGTCATTCTAAAAATTTCCTCTTTGGTGGTTTTGGACTTACAGTAGTCCCTATAATTGTTGATGAAATCTTGTTGCATCTGAGCCCAGGTGGTGATATTATCCCTAGGAAAAACCCATGAACTACTGTAGAGATGCATCTTTGAGAGTGGATGGGAATAATTTCAACTTATGATCATCAGTGGTGTAATCATAAATTCTACATATGACAGAAAATTCAAACAAGAAAGTATCTAGATCTTTTGAGGTCAGTCCATGAAATTGAGGAAGAGAAGAGGGGCTTATGTTTTTCATCTTGGTATCCCCATTGGTTTCTGTTGGAATGGGTTCTTCTTCTTCCCCTATAGCCTCTTCAAGAATCTCTAGTTGTTCACCTAAGGGATCCTCTAATTCACAGCCACTGAAGAAGAAGGTTGGCTATTTGAAGTGGTGGGGGTATTTGGTAGAAATTTTCCTAAGTTATCCCTATTCCTATGAGGCATGAAGAATTGTTTTGTTTTGTTTTTCAACCTTTAAGACTAATTGTAGAATTGTAAAGACAAACTGAATTGAAACTAACACTTGAATGAAATGACTTGTAGAATGGAAAGGGAAGCAAAAAAACATACAACTAATTTGAAAAAAATGAAACTAATAGCATAATGAAAGAGATAGGAAATGGATGAAAGAAATAATAAATCACATCTACTCATATACCTCCCTGGCAACGGCACCAAAAAATGATGAGCACCAGTATTGCAACAAGAATGTTGCAACTCCTAGGGCTACCAACTTTACTTCAACAACCCGGGGTTCGTAAAAACTTGGAGGTGATAGTGTTGTATACAAAAATATATGTAATGGATCCACTCTTTGTCACTACTGAGCTGAGACGATAGACCATTAGGGTTTCTCAAACTAGCTTCTATTGATTTATAAGAAGTTTGATTATCAATTGAGAGAGGAAAATTTTAACCTAATTGAGAGGAATGAAATGCTAGCTACTATAGTAATGAAATACTGAAATAGATGCCTAAAACACACAACTCATCTAGGTATTTGTTAATATACCTTTCTTCAAAATAATTCTAATTTAAAAAATGTGAAATCCTAACTAATGTAAGCATGAAATATGATCTAAACAAGCACCTAACTATTATGCCCATGAATAAAAATAACTACCTTTTTCTTTTTGTCTTTTTTTGAAAACATAGATGCTAATCCTTGTTGGTTACATGGAAGGTGGGATACGTGTGGAGAGAGATGATTGTGATGTGTCCAATGGCTTGGGAAGTAGGCAGAGGTCTTCACCTAGGTTTTGTGATGCATTTTTCACAAATCGGGCTCAAAACAGGCCACTACAAGTTTTCCTATAGGATATCTACAGGATGTCCTAGTTCACCTAGAAGATCCCCTGTTTTCCTATAGGAACAGGTCAAAAGCATACGGATTTATTTAAAAGTGGTATGGATCTTAGGGAAGGTGAGTGATGGAAGGATTAAGGCAAGGAAGTTGTTGGAACTCACTCATAACTTAAACGAAGCTCTATGATGGTCGGATTTGCTCAACAAGCATGGCAAGTTGTCCTTGTGAAATGATAACTCGAATTGAGAACTTAGTAGCCTTTGGTGATCATGGGTGGGTATGGTTTTCTTGAGGCTAATGATACGAGGTCTTCCTGCAATATTGAAACTCTTGCAACATACAAATCATTGTTGCCATTTATCCATAAATGATTTCCAAACAAGAAGGGTTTACAACAATATAAGGAAAACATAATTTGCATCATTTATTTGCCAAGGTCATGCATGGAAATGATTGAAACCTATTATGAAAGAAACGTGAAATCTAATACAAAAATTATGATATCATAAATGATAATTGCAACATATCTTCTAAAAATGAAATATGCTGACCTAATTAGCAGAAAAACCCTAAGTTTCATAAGAAACCATAATTCTGTCTATTTGGGCTGAATGGAAGTTTTTCCTCAAGCCGTGGTCCCTAAAGAGAGGAATGAGGTAAGATCCACTTTTTATCATATTTTTTTATATTTCCTTATCTCTCTAATGCTACTATTAAATCTATGCACAAATGGAAGCAAACTAATCAAATTCACCAATACTTGCAATGTAAAAATGCCAAAAGCAATTTAACAAGTAATCTATGAAATAAGCTAAGCATACAAGTACAGTAAGAGGAACCTCTACTACTAGGGTTTGGCCCTAACCCAAGAGCTTCAACCCTTTGAGTCAAATAAGTGTTGGATCAAGGGAATTCTCATTTTTATTAACATATCAAAAAATACATAGTAGTCTTTTGTCACAATCCTTCAACTCAAAAATGCTTAGCTATTTTTCCTAAAAAATATGAATCCTAATGAGGCTCTAGGCATATTTATTTATACAACTAAAGATTATAACAAATTACTTAAATATAGGAAGGCTTGGCTCCCAATCTTAAGATTAACTGGTTCTTAACTATCATTGGCTCGACTTCCAATGATCCTCATGACTCGGGTGCGTGCAACTCTGAGCTGGTGTGATTTGATTGAGGAATTTTCAAGTGAGTGAGGATTTAATGAGGGTTATCCACCTCCTATAATATCTCTTTCTTGTCTCATTCAAGTTCCTAGACCCTAATTAGCCATATTTTTCTCCCAAAAACATGCAATCAATACACATTAGACCACTGGACATAACATCTTACTTTTACTCATCTCATTAAGAAAAATATAATTAAAAAATGTAAAGAATTATGAGAAGAGCTAATTTTAGTAAGCTTGGAGGTGTATTAAGGTCCATATATTTTATCCAATGTTGAGCCTCACCAATGGGCTAAGTCTCTTGAAAGTGTCTCGGGATTGTCTTAGACTCTAGCAATGCCTCCCATTGAAGCATCACCCTAACTTCATAACATTTTCCTATGTGTTGCCGATGTCTAACATGTTATCCATCATCTACTGTTTTGCTGCTGCAACTGTACTTCTACTCACACTGCCACTGTCAACACTACATCTGTAGTACATCTCCCTCTCAAATTCTGCATCTATACTATTGCCACTGCCAAATTCCCCTGCATTACAAGCTGTTGTTGCTACTTCATAAACAACGGAAAAACATCCCAAATTTCTAAAAAAGTGTTCAACATAGATGCATCTCGATGTTCAAGATCTGATTGTTGTTAGTCTGATGCTATCCCTCTGAAGCCACTATGTTGTTGTTGCTACTGCATTGTGCCTCCCTACACTCCTGCAAATCTGCACTACGCTGCTCAGACTTTGCATTCTAGCCACTGATTTTGTTGCTCCAACACTCCTATGCACCAAATGACATTGGTCCATCTTGCTACTTCTCATATGGGCTCATGTAGCAAGGAATTGATCTGAGAGGTGGTCTCCTCAAGGATCCTGCCTGTTTGTAGCTCTTTTGAACTACAACTCTAAATCAACCCACCTCCCTCCTGGAGGTATCTCAAGTGTCATGAAAAACTCCTCCCCCTCAATATTTTTGGGTGCAACCTCTGGATCATGCTTCTCATCTTGGAATTAAGTCAAATTATTAAAGACATGCAGTCTAGTCAAGAAAAACTAATAGAAGATCACGCCAGAGAAATGACTTCGATGGGAAATATGTTACAAGCAACGGAAGTTGCTCAATATAATCAAAGGATCAACTTTTAGAACATGGTGGATACCATAGAAGAGAAATATGTTGAGGATATAAGTTCCATAAAATAAAATCTTAAGAAAAAAATGAATTCTATTCAAGAAAATCATAATATAATGACAAAGGATATGGAATCTAATAAATATCTCTTCAGAAAGGGTTATTAGATAGAGAAGAAAAGCATGTTGAGGAGCTGAAAATCATGTAAACTAATCATTCTAATCAGATGACCACCATGCAAGACCATTTGATCACCATTTAGAAAAATCATGCCAATGAAATCAATGTTATTAAGCATAAGCATTCCAGTCAAATGAAAGCCATTGAGGATAGCTTGCAAAGTGTGATTAATACCATTGAGGCTGATCACATACAACAAATGAAAATTATGGAATTGGTACATGTTGACAAAATAAATTCCATAAGAATTGAATAGGCCACTCTTCAAAGTAAACTACAAATGTTGGAAAAATCACAACTCCAACCAAGACCAACGGATTCAGAACATGAACCTCCCAACCTGCCCAAAAAACCTTCATATTATTATGGAGAATTCATTGATTCCATTGAGAGATGGTCAAACAAGGATGATCCACGTGGGAAGGAAACTGAAGGAAATCAAATCGTTGATTGTGACACTGATCCAGTGGGTTTGAAAGAAAAGGGTCACAAAAATAAGGAAGAGCAGGTGACAAAAATCAATGGCATTCCAAAATTTTCCAAATGAACATTATCTAAATCAGATAGATAGTTGCATGTCGATCGTATCAACATCAAATCCTAGCAAGATAAAGCATAAAAGTAAAAAGAGAATAAGGAAAATGTTTGATGCATCTGATGCTTGGGACTAGCTCAATATTTGGATAAGACAAAGTCCTAGCATTGTCAAAATTCATCATGGCACATCCGAGAAGCAATCCACAAACTTGCCGAGAAGTTAGTAGATGCTCAGTATGCACCATGTTGATGACATTTGATGCCATAGGGAATTGTTTTGTATAGTATCTCTCACCCTATTACCTTTTTATCTAATGTTGTTAGATAGTTTATTTCACGCATTTATATTATGTCTTTTATATTTTAGTTTGTTAGAGCAGATTTCTTATTCCAACGACATTTTCTATATATGCATGATGATTTCCATGTTGAATGGATAGATATTTGATGTATTTTTGTTTCCTTAGATGCAAGATTCTGGGATTCTCACATTACTTCTTGCAAGGAATGTGCCCCCATATGGAGCTAGACATTACACTCAAATTATCAAAGTTCCAGGGAAGCGGAAGTGCCAACATTTTTCAAAAAGGATCAGATCACATATTAGTAGTCCATGTATCATAGTCATCCCACTATTCAAGTTATATATGTAAATGATCTTAATAAAACCTTGAGTCTATGTAAAAACCTAGGTAAGCCTATAATTTGATGACGAATTCCATCCTAACAGGTTTTCTAACCTCACTGATTACCTATGTTTTTTGACACGGCTAATCAGAGGAGTTTTGGCCCTCCATCTTAAACCCTTAATCTAGGGTGAAATTTATTGTCAAATTATTAAGTGAGTCCTAGTGTTTTAGTCGAGTCTGATGTAAAAAATTGGGACTGCCAGAAAATTGAAGCTAACAAGTGAATGGCACCACTGCGATCAACTCGTTTTCTTGAAGCTTATGGGTTATGTATCTTGCAAGCATCTTGGGATGGTCTCAGACTCATTTATTTTCTAATGCGAAATTATTTTTACTCCCCATAGATCAATACTCTAGTGGTAGAATTCTAGAAAAATTGATCATGTCCAATGTCCTGCGAAAATAGGGCTCAGAATGTAGTAGCAACAAGCCTCACTGCATAAAGAGCCTGATCGATAGTGTGAAAACCCAACTGCTGAATGGGAATTGCACCATGGTGGCAAAACCCCAACTACTAAATGTGAGTTTCATCGTGGTGGTAGAACCCCAACTGTATGATCTGATTTGTACGACAATGTCAAAACCCCAACTGCTGGAGCTGATTTGCACTATGGCCGAAGAACCCCAACTACTGGATTTGATATGGAAGATAAGTTAGTGGGAGATATTCAAATAGTAGAGGGAGCTATGGTCACAAAGGAGTGTCAGGTTCTATAGATCGCAATAGACACGGAGATCCAACAATAGCAATCGGCCAAAACTTTTAGGGCACTAACTAAAGAGGATCAACCTTATCCTTAGTCATACTACCCGACTACCCTATTGTATGTGCAAGTAATCTCCCCGAGTGTTTTTCTTTGTGTACAGTAGTAGTAATATGGACACCGACTTATCTAAGGCTAGGTTTCAGGTGAGCCTAGGGGGCTTTCGATATACCCAAGGGTACGTGGAAGTGCATTCCATGCGTGGTTCTGTCTAATGTGCTACTTATCAAAGGGGTACCCACCAGGGTTACAAGGGAGTCCAACAAGCATGATCACCTCTTATAGTTATTTCATGCATTCCTCCCCAAATTAGCAATTTTATGCGCTCAATGACAGATCTCATGGTTTAAAGATGTTGGAACATGTTTCTAGCCTAAAAACATTGCTACAAAAATTGGAGGTACAACTGGCCCTGGAAAGTGCTCTGTCACCACTTGTTATGCTCTTGACCTACGAGAAACTCCAAAATACCAGAAATGAGAAGAAATATAGCCAATAACACAGAATAAAATGAGAAAAAAACAAATATTTTATTATTCAGTAATAGATTCATTGTTCACTTGCCTCCTCGACGGGACAACCTCCAGCAAAGGAGAGCTTGATTACAATAAGACTTGATGATCTTTACTTTACTAACTAAGACTATTTATAGCCAAATTACATCCAAAACCCTAACTACCAGTGTTCCCTTGCATAACATGGGTTAACCACTTTATTTATTAACTATGGCCCATTTACAACTAATTGTGGTCCCTTTTCGCTAATGCGGGTCAACCACTTACAATTATTAATGTGGGATTTATTTACTCTCTAACTAACTATGACTATGACTCAACCCATTGGACTTATTACATAAATAAATGGGTTAGGGTTGGACCCTCACATATATACTCATCTACTCAGATGCATGTGATAACCACGCCATTAATGGTGATTAGACAGATGAGGGATGACAGGACTGGCCACATGGCCGCCTGCAGCCCCTCCCATGCCAGCCAGAAACGAATTCATGGTGCCTTGTAGGTGACATGAAATGGGTGCTCTGGTTGAGACTTCTCAATCATACACATAGCAATGGCCTCCATAGACCATAATGCTGCTCCTCCTCCCCTGCTCCACAACATTTTCCCTCCTCAGGCAGTGGAGCCCTATTCATGCACAGTCAAGAGAAGCCGCTACTGGCTGCTTAGCTGCGTAGACCTTGGTAATGGGTATCATTTTTCAAACACCAGGCTCTGCAATCCGACTTCAACTCAGACTTCCTTCACTCATCATCTGTTCAACCATTCAGCCAATTTCCCCACTGATAACACTACTTCAAATACTGCCATGGCTCACATATACCATCGAATGCATAGTAGGAGAGGGGGATGTTGTAGTGGAGTCATCTGTCCTCCTTCGATGCCCAACCCTCAATCTGCCTCCCCCTCCCCTACTCCTGTCATCCCAAATCCTTATGGCTCCTTCTTTGGCTGGTATCTCGATACCCGCAGTGGCCAAGGATGGGCTCTACTCTAGGGCGCAAGCCATAGGGACGCCACTATTTAGATAGCCAATTTTCCGCTTCCCCCTCAAGCTGCTCCCCAAATGACACAATTTTGTTCCTGCAGCACCCTACATAAGCCTGTTATCACTGCCATAGTTACCATCACTTTCTCTAAGGAAAACGACCCGCAGGATGCTTTCCCAGAGAACAATAGCAAGCAACCGAGGGTCGTGCAGAGGAACAAGAGTGCCTGTGACACATGTAAGCAGCCGCTGGACGAGGATGATGCCACCCCACATGGAAAGGAGTTGGGTGGCAGTCAGCAAGATACTGAGGGTAGAGTTGGAGACATGCAGGCACCAGGAGGTGTAGAGGGACACACGTCTAGCCCACATGCAGCAGTAGGCAACTCTGCTAGCATTCAACCCGCTCGTGGACTTCAGACTGGCATGTCAGCAGAAGAGGAGGAATGGTACCAGTACATATGTCTCATAGAGGAGGAGCATGCCCCAAACAACCTCTAGAATTAACACTTGGCTGCCAGGTGTCGCCTGTCTACCAGCCGAGTGTTTCTTTTGCTAACTAGTTATTTTCAATTATGATTTGTTCTATTATGACTTTCTTGGTTATTTTTGCCATGTTTGATTTTTTTTTGGTTAAAATTGATAACCCCTCTGTGGGTTTATTTTTGCCTTCATGGACTGGTTTCCCCATCCATGGGGCAGTCGAGATATTTTTTGATAAATGATGTTTAGCATTGCTGAGGCCCGACCCTCGATGTAATTATATTTTGTTTATATTATATAATAGTTTTTAATTTAAGAATATATATATATATATATATTATATATATATATAATATATAATTATATTATATATATATATATAATATATATATATATAATATATAAAATATATATAGATATATATATATATATATATATATATATATATATTTCCTATGCTCCATGGAGACTTTGCTTGACTCTTTCTTAAGTGATTATGATCCATATGACAAGTTGAAATAGTGAATGTCTCTTTTCCTGATCAAATAGAGGTGTTCCCACTCAATATTTGTTCTTACAGTTATCGATTTTGTTGATCTGGATTAAGTTTAGGACTAGGGTTATTTTTTAGTACAGGAATCACATTGAGTACAAGAATTATACTGAGTGTAGGCATTAAAGTGGAACATAGTTTTATTTAGAAATATTTTTTTAAGGGAATGAGATTGTGAACTTTGCATTCAATACTGGGTGTTAAATTTCATTTACTAAGATTTGTGAGAACATTATTGTAAGTGTGATTTATTTTATGAGAGTGTGCTAGCAGTTAGATTGATCGGTGTTTAACCAAAACTTGAAACAATAGTGTTGATTTCGATTTGTTGGGCTTTCCATACATAGGAATAAACAAATATAGGGTTACGGATGGTTTGAAGATTGATGAGATGTATTTGCAGGAAAACTTTTAATAAATGAATGTGATGAATCGAACCGCAGAGTTAGATGTTTGAGTGAATTAAAGTTAATTATTTTGTTTGACTAATGAGGTTATGTCTTTGATAGTTTTTTCTAGATTGAATTTTATTGGTAATTTAGTTACTTTTTAATAAGTTGCCCTCTTTTGATAGACAAGAGTGATTGAAGGAGTGAAATTTTGGGAAGAGATATTTTTTTAAGTTTGCAGGGTGAAGTAATTGCTCATGATCTGATTTGATACATTGAGGTTAGATAGGGTATACAGAGTCTCTATGGTACATATAGTACTATGCCTCAAAGTTGATGATTCCAGATTGAAAAAGCAAATGTTGATTTAAATACAAACCACTAATGCAACCAAAACTCTTTTCTTTGGCTCCCTAATTACCCAAACTTCTTCACCAATATGTTTTTTGAAAATAGAAAAACGTAGGTTATGAGAGAAATTTTGACCATGAAACTAATTCACATTGTGTTTCAACATACACTGACAGGAATACAATAGAAGAGGCACATAAATTGATAAGTGTCAAATATATTAATACAAATATTACTTGGTTGTTCATAGTTACATAGCCATTTACTCAGAAAATACCAAGGTGAAGAATCTCAATGTAACAACAAAAAACTTAGATTCAAGTGAGGGCACATCATCAAACTAAGATGGAATTTAATCTCAGGAAATAGATACCACTCAAATATGAAATCTTTCAAAAACCCATATAATAATAGGGGGGTTGAATAAATAAGCTCAATTTTAGCCTTCAGTCATAGCCTTCTAATAATTACATTCATCCGGGGGGGGTGCTTTTTTTTTTAATATGGGCCCACTAGAAAGTGCACCCTTTAAGGATTGAAATATTACTTGAACTCATTTTCTCTAGGAACTAAGAATAGTTCACCCTTTCCTTCTTGGGGGCAAGGTTGAATTCAAAAATATCAATTTGGTGGCACCTAATAAGAGAAAATTACATTAAGAATACTCATTGTGGGGTGCTTAATAATGCACTTCCCTTTATCTTGATTGTCATGTGTTACATGAAATGTGTGGCGCCCATGAGGCCAACACCTATGCTACTATATTAAGGTTTTTCAAGAATATATTTGCATGCACGCGATGGGGGAATTAAAAATTATGCACATTAGATCTATATGCAAAACATTAAAAATATTTTGTGGATCCCATGACCACTGCAACCCAACCCCGTGACTCTTCACAACCAAACATCCTATGGCTGAAATAAGCCTTACAATAGACATCATGTAAGGTACAAGGAGGGGTTCCCTTTTTTTTGACTTCGTGAACTTATCCCACATATGATGGATTCCCATGTAAGCCTAATGCTAAGTGCATACTAATAGTCCTTAAGTTGTAGAAATTGATAATGTTAAATGAGATATCTATTCATTTCAATAGACGAGACATCGAGCACCATTTCCATGCATATTATGAAAATGGAAAGAATGCTAGGTGAATATCAAAATAAGAGGAGAATTTTCAAGGAAATTCATTTTAGAGGTGTCAAGAAAAGTCCTACTATTTGTACAAGGTTGAAAGAAATTATAGGTGGAATCCAAAATCATTTTGATAGGAACTAGATCACAACCAGCCATAGTGTATGTGATCTAGAATCCACAAGGATGTGAGACAAGGATAATTTTTTTTTTCTCAAGGATGTTTACTTGTTCATGAAAGGTAAGATCCATGCTAAAATAGGTATGGGCATTTGTCCTATTGAAGTTAGTGAATTCCGTAATCAAAGCCAGTGGGAAAGAGATGGCAATCATTGTTAATGTATACCGTGCATCCATTCCATATAATGTCAATGTCAATTCACGCATTTGATAAGCATTGCTAATTTATCTCTTAGAGAGTATCAAATTTTTCTTCTAATGGAGATACTTGATTACATAATGTCAAATGATTCTTCATTTAACATAGGAGGATGTAGTAAACTTTTACTGTTATATACCAAAATAAATCATAATCCACAAAGTCACTAAATTCCACTAGGGAATATAATTCCCAAAAAGAGTATTAAATATCAAAATTATTTTTAAAGGTGAGTAATACAATATAAAATGAATGCCACAAAACAATTGGCTTGCAACCACATCTATGTGATCTAGATAGAACAATGGATCACCTAATGCAACACGGGAAACTATCATTTTTATCGTTCAAATAAAAAAGAAAAATACTTATGGAATGAACTCCTCGCACACAACCCTTGAGATAACTGTATTTAAACTACAACAACATAATTTAACTAATCAACAAAAATTAATAAATACCAAACATATAGTATATGGGATTTGTAAAAGAACATACCATAATTAGGGCTTATAATCAGTATTAAGCAAAGTCTGTCCAAACAACTAGATAGATAATAGGCTACTACAGTATGAAAATACCACCTAGTGGAGATTTTGGAACATCTCTTTGGGGCTCAATTTCCTGATTGCCTATTTCATTTTTCCCACTAACCTAAAAAGTGAACATAAAAAGTAGGAGCGACACCATAAGATTTATGTGACTTTAATTCATTCACAATTTGTAGAAACAAATATATACACATGGTAATACTTGGGGTGACTATACATCAAAAAGTTCATGAAGTGACAATTGGTCCAGTAAGTTAAGTAATTCATTATTTAAAAATGATGAAAAATGCATAAGCTCAAAAAAATATACAAGTTATTTTAGAGAAAAAATGTATATACAATTCAACATAAAAAAATGTATATGTAACATGTGTTATAGCTAATCTTGTAAATGTTATTTTATATTTCATTACTCATAACTTCTTAGAACATTCCTTGGAAATGTTCTGACTATCACGAGTCATGGATCACTCCAAATGATATCTACAATATGTTGCATATCTCTTGAGTTCTGATTGTTCCATCTCTCTCAGCACTTCATCCAAAACACTAACAAATGGTGTAGTATTTTCCTCATTCTCTGAACACTTCCTCTTACCTAAGAAACAAACATTACTTAGAAAAATATTGAACAAGCTCCCTAATATTCTCCCTTCCCTAAGCTCCTATGTTGGATTCGAAAGAAAACTCATCCCAAAGAGAAACAACTCTAGGTAGTTGATGTGCCAAACAAGGTTCTGGAGCACTAAATTCAACAGCTCACATAACATTAGGTCGTTCATATGTACAACCTTTCCTAAATACATATAATATGGATCTTATGCCTGTATAATTTGGATCCATGTGCTCCTTAATCTCAGCGTAAAACATCATCGTAAAATATTGTGGCACTTCATCATTATTGGGGAACTTTCCTTGTGTGTATAGGAGCGTCTAATAATAAATGGTGCAATATTAGAGCCAATAAACCTTGCATCCTTCATATGATTTTTGTCTTCAGGTCACAAGTAAACAATGAGAAGGAAATTTCTTTAGTGACCCTTTCTCTCACTTCTTTAAAGTGATATATATCCATAACTAATGCTCTCCTCCTACATATCACATCAAAAAGTACCTCGGTCATATGTCCAACCCCACGATACACCTTTATGAGATTCTCCAAACTATTCAAAATTATTTGCAAACAACCTCTAGTAGGGCTAGAGAGATTTCTATTTTCTATTTCGTTAGGAAATCTTGTAGAATGCACCTTGATGTCAGCAATAGTAAGAGTGGATATGTTGTCTTCCCAAGGAATCTCCTGAGTAATATCTCTAGGATGGGGGTAAAGAGGTTCATAGTTTTCATTGCGGGCATGAGCCCTCCAACTTCTCCTACCATGATGACATACCACAAGAGGATGATCGAAACTTGTAACCTAATAAATATTCACAAACTATTTAAATATAATATAATTTCACTTGGAAAATTCATATTAAAAAAATGTCTTCATTTAAAATTACTTGGTCCATGAAGTATCTCATCCTCTAGGTCATTCTTCAGATGACGATTTTCCCCTTATGAGGAAAAAAACTTAGATCTAGTATGCCCTTTATAAAACATCAAATTTAATTTCCAAACATGCATAATTATGTGAGATGGGATAACTTTTAACATGAAACATATCTTAAAGAAGATTTATGTTCAACTTTCACTTTGAATGCTCCTAGAAAAGTCATTGAGAATCAACATAGAAAACCTCACACTCATTCCATTCACCTACGGATGACAATATTCTTTCACATTAAATGCACGTGGAAGAAGAAAGTATTCACATGTTAAACATTAAATGTATGTATTGTCTAAACTTGAACATGTTTACTAGAAATTGAACGTGTACCTATACCATGCATGTTAGACCCATCATAACCATGTCTACTCGTGAGTGAAGCCTTTTAAATAGATATATATGCACGACCTATACAATTTACATTAGATTTTCAATCACAAGTATGAGACACGTGTGATAAATTTTCATGCATTAGACATCTCACTTCAATATTTCTATTCAGATTTTACTTGAACCAACTTTATCAGATAGTTGGTTGATTTTCAAAGGCAAAGTACTCAAATCGTTACCGCCATCCTGAAGCTCAAACCTTGCACTTATCAACCATGTTATTTTTCGACATTAAATATGCTTCAAAGAGTATTATTCACATGTTAAACATTAAATTTATAGCTTAACATTGAACATATTTACTAGAAATTAATTGTGTATTTGTAGTATTCCCAAGAGACCACTTGTAAAGGCATATACTATGTTTTTTGGAACCTAACATGGCTCCTTGCATGGAGACGCCTTGCAAGGGGTCATTTGGGGGCAGGTTGATGCCATTGCTCCTATATATAAAAGGACTAGTTATTAATATTAGTCTTGAAGATTGACATTAAAAAATAATTAAATTTTAAATATGGATTTAAATGTTTTTATTATTTAATTTGAAAGAAAAACAATGATATAAAAGGGTTTAATATGAATCTTCCATAATTTAAAAAACTATAAATGTAAACGAATGAAAACTAATTCATCAAGAATAATGGCATACATTTGGATTTCAAACATAAATATTGAGAAAAAATGCAATTATATCCTTCCATCTATTATAACAATACTGCACGGAATTTTTGTTTAGTCAATTTAGTATCATAAATTCCTTGCATAAGTTATCAACCAAGGTTTGTAAACTGATGAAGCATGGTGCACTATATGTGCTTAGTTATACTTTTTATTATTTCATTGTTTTGTATTTTATGTTGTTTTTGGGGGGTTTCTATTCTTTGATGTCTAACAATGTTCAACCTAAAACTATGAGAATATTTAAGTGAGTCTAATGAATTTTAAGGAGTAAGAAAAGGAGATTTTCCTAAGTTAATCTAAATTTCATAAAAAAAAAAACTAAGAACTATTGGATAGTTAGAACCTAATTTGGGAAACAAAGCATCTACCTTATCTTATCATTAGTCCTAATCCACGGATCTAATTCTTAAAAACAAGAATGAAATTACAATGCTTGTTTGAAGTAAAGGCAAAAAATGAAATCAATTAAAGTACTTTTGGTTACTTTAGCATTCAATTATGAAGTATGATCTTCTTCAGATGGAGTATAAGCAACTGTATTTACTTTAACTTCTAATGTCCTAGAAAAATAAGAAGAGTATGCAACTAAGTGAAAATCTAAAAGAAAAAATATGAAAGCGTGTAAAAATAACTGTAAACAACTAATGCAATTTTGACTTTCTCCAGCATCCAAATGTGAAGCATTGCCCTCTTGAAGTGCTTTGTAAGAAGTCAATTATGCCTTAGTTCCTAAGTTCTTGGGAAGCTAATAACAATGTACTGAGTAATTTCAATCACTGTATGAATTAGACATTTAACCATTTAGTTTAGGATCATCATCATCTTGAAATGGCTTTTAAAACATCCATTAACGCAGTTAATTGACAATTTTGTTCTCAGAAAATGAATGACAAAATAGTAAGAAAACTAAGCAGCTGTGTATTCTTATCACTTCAATCTTAATTCAATTTGGAAACAGAGTTATTTTTCTCCATGAAATATCTTAGAAGAACAAGGTTGCATAGTTGTGAATTATCACTATGCTATTGATAAAAAACTAGAATGAAATATTATCCTATCTAGAAAACTGATTTGTTGAAAATTAGAGTAATGCAAATTGAACTAAAAAGAATAATAAAAAAAACCTCCTCTAGTGCAGGGGCCCTCTACAACTGATTTGGCTAGACTACTAGCTAGTTAAATATGCTCTTAACCAATCATTCGCCACACGAACTTTATATTATGATAAAATTAAGTTTGAATACAGAGTATCAACAAAAAGCTTGAATTTAATGCTTCATTTCTAAATTGTTTCTTGGTACTATGTAATTGATATTTAAAGGAAAATAACATAATTGTTTGTGAGATAAACTTGATACAGGTTTCTAATTCGAATTAGATTTGCAATAGGACTTTGGACTCTTGATTTCCTATGAAAGAGCAAATCAAGAGTCTGTCTGCTTCCGGATAACGTACTTTGACTCCACCTTTGACCATGATCTTAGGCTCTCCTTTCTGTCGATCTGGACTGAGTGAATAGGATAGAATCATGTGGAGATAATTCTAGAAATGCCCATGTGGCCCAATTCTTCATTTGACACTTGGAACTTTCCAAACCATGAGAGTAGCTATGGAATCCACATTTAGATGCAAAATAGGCTATGTTTTGTAGCTAAATTGCAAAAAAAAACTCAAATAGCAAGAACATGAAAATATAATATGGAAATCATTTTAATGCTTTCCTTAAGACAAAACATAGCATTTATCATTGATTGGGGTATGTAATCTTATGATAAAGTGAGGGAAAAAGGTGAGAAAAAGTGTCAAGAAGAGGGTAATTCTGAAGTTCAACAATTTCCAGAAGATTTATTATAATGATCCTTAAATTCAACAACTTCACAAATTATTGGATGGGCTATGACATCTCTAATACAAAGGTAGAAAATAATTTATTGTCTTCGCTAGACATATTGATGCCAACCTAAGTTGCACATAGCCCCAATGATGCACCCTAAGCTGCATATACCCATAGCATGCAAATACAATTTCATGTCACACTATGTGTGTCCCAATACAAACACCAACATCAATGGTGAAAACCCACTTTATCAAAGTTTAAGTCTTTAAGTGGAAATACTTAGGGAAACCTCCCTTGACCCAACATTTAACACTCTTTAATTAAATGCTTAAGGCTCCTTAATAAACTCTAATCAGAAACATTTGACTTAGCTATCCAAAGTCTAAACCCTCGATAAACCTTTAAGCAGAACCTTACAAAACCCTTCATAAACTTTGGTTAAACCCTAGATTTAACCGATAAAACCTTAACTCTGCTTATTTCTATTATAATTCCCATATAATAGAAATATTACATAACCACACTTAAACCTTTCCCTTTCCACCTTTCTTTGAATCTTCGCACATAGATCAATGTTCTCGTTGGCACATTGGATCTCCATCGTTGATCTTATTCCTAGATCCAATGGTTATTGTGTCACCAGATCATCAACTAACCCCAGATAATCTCTACTGTTGATCTGTTGCGTCTAATCTAACGATTGTCGCATCACCCAATCGCCAATAAGCTTGGACGATCTTCACCATTGATTAATCCCTCTTGATCCAATGGTTATCGCGCAATCTCACATAGAAATAAGTACAACCAATATCAAAATGAAGGCACGAGAGAAAAGTGGTTTTTCCTTTCCTCCATGTGCTATGTTTCACGCTAAGGCTAATCATGTAGAATTTTGAAATACCATCTACTACCTTTATGCTGCACAAGAAATTGCTTACCCTTTGTGAGACCGCTTCATCCTTTCTAGCATGTAGGTTTAACCTCCACCATCCATCTTCTTGACTTATTCTACACAACTTAATCTTAGCCATCTATCTCCCTCGGTCTCATTCGTTGATATGATTGATTCAACGGTTGTGCTTCGCTATTACATTCTTCTATTTCTTATTGTGTAACAACTCATTTGATGTTCTGCCTATGTATTCACTTCCGCCTGATGATCTTCATTGGTTCTGAACTCGATCTCTGCTTGTGCCTTTACGCTTCCTTTACCTTTTCTGTAACATTAAAGGCTTCCTCCTCTACTGACTGTGTGTAAATCTATAACACTCTTCTCTGGTTCTGTACACCTGCAACCTATGTTACGCAGAATTACTCAAGTTCACACACAATGTATAATTCAAATACACATCACACAAACTCAAAATCAAGTTATTTGTATTAATAAATAAACATTTACACATGAATTTATTCCTCAGCCTGATATTCTATATCAGTGGCCTTTATTTCCTATCTGTAGGCTTACAGTCAAACCTATCTAATCTCATTGTAACTAACTGACTCTATGTATTTTTGGCTTACATTTATACAAAAGGTTATGTTTAACCAATTCGGTTTCAGATCCTTAATCTTCTTAACTAAATCCTAAATATCGTCTAAGTCCACTTTTAACTCCAGTTAATCCCTAAGAAGCCTCTCTAATTCCATGAATCATGACACCACTTTCTAGTATAAGACTTATAATTTATTTCCAACTCTCTCGTCATCACTCATCATCGCTCATGTTCTCCTACATTTGAGAAAATTTACAAATATTCTCACAACATCTAATTAATTCCTATTCTAATCACTCAAAACATCAATAATTACATACATAGGAATCCAACTTCCTTGAAAACAAAAGCCCCCTAAGTTAACTAAAATGTAATGAAATTACTGAGCTGTATGCTCCTGCATCAGACTCCTAAGGTTAAAATAATCATGATCTCCTGATCATATGCTTCTGACCTTTGTCTTCCTAGATCCCATACTTTTTTCTGTAATTTGTCTTTGGTTGTTGTTATTGTTTGTTGTTGTTCTCCAGGTTTCCACACTTTATGTTTCTTTTCTCCTATCTTTCTCTTTCTCTTCCTCCTTGGTCTTCTTACTACTGCTTTCTTTTTGAGGTACCTTCATCATCAATCTTATTATTCTTTCAATATCTATGTCCAATTTATCTTTTGAATGATAATTACTTTGCCATTTGTACTGTCCACTCATCTTCAAATTGTTGTTTACTATCTTCTCTTTGAAGTTGTTGGATTCTTACTACCGCCCTTTCATCCTTACCCTCTTGTTGCTTTCCAAACAACCTTTGTTCAATATCTGGAAATTTACTTTCAAAAAGTAAAGTGTTGCCCAATTCCCTTTATACTTGATTCCTCTCAAATAAATCACTATGTTGTTTTTCAATTCCAACATACTCTCTTTCCTCTTCTTTGAAAACCCTCTGTAATTGTCCATCACTTCCTTGACCGATTCTAACAATTAGTTTAACTTCTTCAAGAATGGTATCTTCATGCTTTTCTTCTTCCTTATCAGCGTGTATGTCTTCACAACTTCCAGTCTTGTGTAGTTCTAAAACTGACTCTTCAACTTGAAACATGTGTATCTCATCTTCATCAAATCCTGTAATCATAAAACAATTATCATAATGCATCTTCTTCCTTTGACAACATTTCAGTATGCTACTCTGATTTTTCCTCTTTTATCAACACATTAGTATGTTGATTCTTCAAAGGATTCTCAAGATTGTCAACAAGTATCTCTTTCACACCATCTACTTCAATGATGTCTTTATGCTCTTGTCCACTATAGTGAACTTCTTCATTCTCATTAAGCTCTGATTTTACAATCTCAACACTTACTCTTTAGTTTTCTAGCCTTTTTTCCAAAAGACTTAACTCATGCCATAAATTTTCCATCTGACTTGGGATTTTTCCTAAAATCTCTGTACAATCCTCACTATCTTCTTCTTTGTCACAAGTATAATCTCTTGGTGACACTAATTCTTCATTCTTGATTAGAATAAAATTTTGATCCTTCATCTTTGTGATAGTTTTAGATGTTTGTCCATCACTCTTCATTTGGCCATTTAAGAAAATCGATTTCTCTTTATCCTTATCAATAACAAATTCCTTATCATAAGATATAACTATCTCATCTCTACTGAAGATATTTCCTTCACTAAGCAAGGAATTTATGAACTCCTTCTACTGTAATAACTCAACTTGATCTTCATTTGAAAGACAGTCATCATCATACTTTGCTCGACAACTTTCATCTTCACTCAAGGCGGTTCCATAGGATGGTTTGCCTTCTCTAATACCTACATTCACATACAAAGTGCTAGTTTTAAAACCATAAGACCTCACGATCTCACTTAATGATTCATTCACCAAGTCCTCATGTTGTTCCAATCCCTCTACATGACTCAAAAATATTTCGATGGTCTTCTCTTCAATCTCCTCAAATCTTTCACTTGGTTGCTTGATATTCTTCCCTACTTCTTCCTACTTTTGACCATCATCATGAGTCAAACTTCCTTTGTTTTCAGTCCTTGCAATATGCTGAAAGGTAAAACTTGTTCCCCACTATGTATGGGATTTACACGAGACCTATCTATCTCATATTCTTTCATAACAGAATTTAGATTATACCTGTCTTCTTCCTCTTTTACAACAATATTAGAAAATTGTCTTTCTTCACATGTTTCACCTGCAAACATACACAAATTATTAGATTTAAAATCATGTAAATTTTTGGTCTCACTTGAAGTTTCACTCTTCAAGTCTTCTTGTTGTCTTGAATTCTCACAATAATTCATAAGATCTTCCATATATATCCATTCTTCATCTTTACGCAGAAATTCACCCTGATCTACTTCACAAATGAATATTTCCATTTCCAACTTAGATTCTCTGAGCTTTTCCACCAGCCACTTCACTTGCCTCTATTGTAGCCTTCTCTATAACTTAGACCACTTTATTGGCTTTTTCCTCAAGACCTAACCTTGTCTTTGGTCTTCCTACAATATCATCCTTAATACATTTAATTGTTGTTTTAACTCTACAATCTCCTTGTCACGCTCCTCTTGACTCATTCTCTTGATGTTTGCCTTGGCATCCTCCTTCTTCACTTTTCTTCTTTTGTGGTATCCCTTAGAACCTCTGTTATCTCTGTTATGACTATCAATAGCCATATTCTTCTCTATATTTATGAGTTCCTTACTCACTTACTATGAGCTACATTTAAGCCTTTGCAACAGCAAGTCCCCCCTGCTACCGCTCACCTCACCAACCTTTCCTCTGTACTTGGTCTTTTGGCAAGCACTTGGTTCTCTATTCCCTGGAACCTTTTTTAGCACTTCTCTCTACTTCTTCTAGGCTTCAAATCATCTACACCTTTTAAGAACACAATTGCCCTCTTGTGTTTCAATGACAATGAAATACTAGGTTCTAACCACCTCTTCTTTCACTTAGAAATTCTTACCAGCTTTCTTCATTCCTTAGAAATTCTACCCACATCCTTTGTGGAATTTCCTTTATGATCTTTCAGTGAGCTGCAACAAAACCTCTGTAGTAACAATTCTCCTTCTTGATGTTATAGCTCCAAATCTCACTATTATGGTTTGTGATGCTGCACTTATGGCCTAGGGCAACCCCTCCTTCCAGACCTGGTCCAAAATCTAAAAAACAGTGTTTTATTCCCTGTACGCGACATTGCCCTGAGTTAAACGCGTGTATACGCAGCTTCATATATACCCAACCCGCGTATATGTATTAAAACACTTAAAAAAATATAAAACTCCTTATTTTCGGGAGGAGATCACGGGTTTTACCTGCTGATCACCTGTTAGTGCCCGTGGCCTCAATTTTTCCCAACCAATTCCTAACTAAAAAACTACTTTGGAATTGGTATAAAAAGACACCAAAGGGAAGGCCTAAGGGAGGAGAGAATATAGAGAAAGGTTATTATACTGAGATTTCCCCTGATCAGGTCTGAAGACCCTTGTGCCTTCTGCACTTCCCCCATTTTGTACAGGAAACTCTTGTTTCCTTGTGATTGGATGTTCATCCCTTAGTTATGAAATCTTGGAGTGAGTATTGGAAGGAGACCTACTAGAGGCTTGAGGCGGGACGGATCCAGAAGGAGGCTGAGCTTTGAGCCTGTAGAAGTGGTTCAGGTGATATTGCTCTTTTTGTACTATTCTATTTGTCTAATAAAGAAACACGTCTTGTTCCCGATATGCTTCTTTCTTTATGTTAATGATGTTCATGTTTGAATTTCATGTATGAATGGATGTCTAAAAGTTTATAACTAACTCCTTTCTTGTATAACATAAAGATGATTTTCATGTGAATCTTTGTCCACATACTGCTGCATCCCATGGAATTGTTGTTTTTGCAGGGCAAAGGAGCGGAAGGGACGTGAAGAAGGGTTTGCACCCTTGAGGAACTACCCAAACGTAGGACCTGAGGTACGTCCTTCTCACCTTAGAAATAGCTTTTTCTAGCATAATGGTTGTTTGTGTGCATGTTTCTTGATTTAGACAACTTTCAGTCTGCTAGGGTTCCACCCAAGAACCTTAGGGGATAAAATCCCGCAACAGAACTGACGACTCCGCTGGGGAACAACATTATTGTTGTTCCTAGTTGGGCGTTTGTCAAGCCTATCAGGGCTCAGTAGCTTGCTGGCTTATTGTTATTGTTTGGCCTGTTTCTGACTTCTGAGTTTTACCAGTTTCTTGAGTTTCTTTTTTATTTTTCCTGAAATATTATATACACGCTGCTCTGTTTAGTTACAGAAGCGTATAAACGCTTGTTGTCTGAAGTGAACCCGCGTATACGCAGGTTTCCTCAGACACAGTCGTGTATACACGCATTCTACACTGAATGCAGTCGCGTATACCTGGCAACTTTCAGGATTTATAAACCTTTTTGTCTCTGGAGTATGTCTGGTGCTTTCAGTCAGTTTAAACAGTCATCTTTGTCAGTATCAATTCTCTGTTTTACAGCAAGCGTCTTTACTCCGACTTCTCTCTAATTATAAGGAGTTTTGGTCTTGTTTTTGTGTTTGCAAGTGTCATCATCTTTTTACTTTAAACACACAAGATTTCCTTATTGGAATCTTGGCTGCCCTGACTGACCAGAGCAGAAAAGATTGTTATTAATCTCTGTGTTTAACTTTGTTTCTTGGTGATTTTTTTGTTTGCTTAACGAAATCGATTTTTATGACCAATTACTTCTTTGTTTCATCAAAGTTGTCATTTTGATACTTTCTTGGAACCGTCTTTTTGATCTTTTTTGGTCTTTGTTACCAAAGCTTTCCTTGCTGCCTTCCATTGTCGAAAGCCTTTTTGAGCACATTTGTTTTTTGTTGAGTTTTCATTCCTTGTTGGGTGTCAACTTACAAAAAGTGTTTCTTGCTTGTTTCAATTGCGAAGTGTTGGTTTTTTGTTGAAAGCATTTTCAAAAAGACCCTTTTGTTGTACTTTCAAGTGAACTTTTTTGAAAAGTTTTAGTTTTTGCTTTCTTGAACTTGCTTTTCATTTTGTTTCCTTTTGTTGAATGAAAGTGTTTTTGTTATCTTGAGTTTTTCTTTTAGTATTTAGACGAATTGTACCATCTTTTATTCCATCTAAATATTGTAAGTGGAAAAAGAAAATTTGATAAACAAAACAACTTTCATTTCTTGTTTTGTTTTTGATTCTTGCATCTTCACTATACTTTGCATTAGTTTGCATAGTTAAAGCATTAGCAATTCTTTTGGTTTTTGTGTGTGTGAAGTGTGTTACAAGAAAAGAAAAGAAAACTTTTTGCTTTCTAAATGTTTCCTACAACCCATGTAGAGTACTCTTTTCATAGAAAGAAAAATGATTGCATTCATGTAGTTACTTTTTCTTTGATTTTTGGTTGAGTCATACACACATCATCAAGTTTCACTTCCATCATCCCCTGACTTAAAGAACATCCCTTAAAATCAAGCGCTAATTAAAATCAACTAGAACTTTTTCTTTTAAGTTAAATGCACAAACAAGTTTTAGGATTTTAGGGCCTTGGAATAGGCGAGTGGAGAGTTAACTCTCCAAGGCCATATTAAACGTCAAACATAGGAGTCTGAATAGAGAGTGCAAATCCAATAGTGTTAGGAAGACTAGGAAAGCTCCGGATCTAGGAGTTAAGCGCGAGGGTATGTGAAGACAGGGAAGAGATATACCCCCTCTCCTACTTGTCCGAACTTACCTCAAGACCGTTCCGCCTGGCTTCTGTGACAAGTTGGTATCCTTAGTTGCCACTCCTAGGAAACTACATAGGTGGCTGCGGAGGGGAATCCCGTGGCACCTGAGGTCGACGTTGCATCACTCTCAACGGTACTACTGGAGGGCACCCTTGCGAAGCTTGGCGGCTTGCACCGGCGTAGGCTGTTGTTTGGAGGTCAGCGTAACTTCCTCTGTTACCTTCGCTGATAGGACTGGGTCGTTATTATCCCAGACTATCTTCAGAAGGCCCCTTACTCCACTTTCTTGTATTTTGGTGTCCGGTCCTCATCACCCAGAGCGGAAATACTTGGAAGTTTTTTGACTGGCTGACTTCTTTTAGGGACTTTATAGTGAGTGCTCTTTGCTCCTTGTATATAGTTGGCTTTAGGTATTTTTGTCGAGTCACTTTTGGATTTGATATTCTGAGCGACTGAATTACCACTCTACCGATCTTGAAAGACTTTTGGTTGTTCTTTCAGAAGTTGTGGAGTTGCCTCCTCAAGGGAAAAAGATCTTGATTGTGTGTTTATATTCCTTGAAAAGTTATTTCTACATTCCCGTAAGGGAAGGGTTTGAGAATCAGTTAGATATGGCCAATATTCCTGTGGAAACCAACCAAAGTACCCTTCCAAAAGGGGATCCTTGTGCTTTTCCTTTCTTTGGAAACGTTGGTACTCCCTTGATGGCCACTTTGAATATTCCTGGGCTGAATGTCGGACTGCCCGTTTGGTTTTGGTCCACTCCGAATATTCCGAATGCTCTTGAAGCCTCTCAGTTGAATGCTTTATTTCAAGAGCATCACATGGGTGCTAATTGTTCATCTTCTTTCAAAGAGAAATCTGGGATTCCTTCTTCTCCTCCTTGTAACAAAAAATCTAAGAAGAGGAGAAAGAGGAAGTCAAAGAAGAAGAATAACACTAGCACTTCATCCTCAACCTCTGCCAGTCATGTTGGAGATGGGCCTTCAGCCGCTGCAAGTCATGCTGGGGGCACAAGTCTAGTCACTGCAAGTCACACTAGCACTTCATCTTCAACCTCTGCTAGTCATGTTGAAGATGGACTTTCAGCCGCTGCTAGTCATGCTGGGGGCATAAGTCTAGTCACTGCAAGTCATACTAGCAAAGAGTCACCAACCTCTGCAAGTCATGTTCAGGACTCTCCGCAAACCACTGCTAGTCATGTTGGCGGAATGGAGGTTGATAAGAAGCCTGGACGTAAAAGTTTTAAACCTAAGTTCCCTTGTAAGATATGCAAGGGAGACCATCTTACTCATTTATGCCCTGGTATTCCAGAGGTTCAAAGGGTATGGTCCGAATCTGAAAGTTCTTCTACTCCTACATCTGATATGGTTTCTTGTCAATCCCATCAACCATTGGTTGATCATGTGGCTGAGCCAGTGCAATCGCTGGCCAATTACACTCCCCATTTGGGGGGTGAAACGCCTAACAAAAGAGTCTGCTTAATTTCTAGTACAGAGTCTTCTAGTATAGGGGGCATGCCGGTTTCTTCGAATGTTCCCCCTCAAAGTTCCAAGAGTGTTTCCTTTGATTGGGATAGTCTTGTCGAGCCTCGTTTTCCTTCCGCTGCACCTTTCCAAATAAAGGTCAGAGTTAATTCCACAAATGTCTATCGATGTATGGTGGATGAAGGATCCTCTACAAGTATTATATCCTCTTTGACTTGGAAAGCTTTGGGTTCCCCAAAGTTGTTGACAGCTCAGAGTCAGTTGTTAGCCTATGATAGAAGACCTGGTGAATCTATGGGTGTTCTTCCTCAATTGCCTATCACTTTAGGTGGGAAGACTGTTTTAATAGATATGATGGTGGTTGATAGCCCTTTAGACTTTAATATGCTACTTGGGCGTGATTATGTCTATGCTATAAATGCTGTGGTGTCTTCACTCTTTCGAGTAATGTGCTTTCCTCATAACGGGAATATTGTCACTATTGATCAGCTTGCACCTGATAATCACCACCCTAATTCGACTTTATTACAGAATGCCCCTTGGTTTGTTCCAAGTGTTCAAGTAGACTCTACCCCGCCACGGGTCAATTATGTGGCGTTGAATCCTCAATGTTCAACCGCTTCTAAGAAGGATACTTTGAACTATTATTCTCCTTCTTGGGACTTAGTCCCGGCAGTTGACCGAGAGATTTTTTCTATAGGGACATGGGACCCTTTAATTCCCTCTTTTGATCCTTATAGTTCTCATGATTTCTCAGAATTTGTTTTGCCTTCACAGGAGGAACTCTTTGAAGCCATGAGTTATGACTACCAAAGGTGTCCTTGGCCCGAGCCCTGCAAGGGGTTCGTTCAGCAGAACTATTATGCGTAAGCCACAAGGCTGCGTGGTTCCCTGTACCATATTGTATATATAAGGTACGCTTTTTCGAGTTTTGTATTCTATAACACAAGATTTTATATGAAGTTTATATGTGGGATGTATTAACTTTGTGTCTAGTGTTCCTATTTATGTATACAGAACTTGGAAGATTTCTCCTTTGGAAGTTTATGGTTGGTCCGTTCTGACAGGTATTGGTTCTCGAAACTGGCATATAGGTTAGGTTTTTTCGCCTGCATTGTGCACTTATCAGTTTCCTTTTCCATTTTTGGCCTTAGGATCGACCCCACCAAGTTATGGTGCGGAACCTTCTCATTGCTTAGAAGTATCATGACTTGTGTGGTAGAGCCCACCTTATCATGGGTGCCCTAGTTAGTACCTTGTTGTCACTTGGCGCCCATGCAGATTTTTGTCCTTAGGCTCGGGAGTCCTCTGTAGTCCCGCCATGAATTATACGTTGAAGACTCATTCTTCTTAGCTTCTTCGCTTTGTTCTGGCCTTATACCCTAGAGGCTCCTTTGTGTTGAGTTGTACTGCTGCATTGCATGTTGACCATTTGCACCTTTTGGCCTAGAGCCGGCTTCACTGGACTCGTGTTTAAAGCCAACTTTTGACCATGACCTCTGCAAAAATTAACCTTGCATACCTTTAACCTCTGTAACTTGACATACCTTGACCCGTGGAAAGGACATACCTTTGAGTGTCACCGACCAGTTTTCGCCTCCCTGCATTGAGCATAGGAATGCTCCCCTCCCAGGAACTAGATCATCTGTTTCACCGACACTCGTCCTTTCCATTATACCATAGCATTCTTTTATTCTTTTTCGAGCTTAACAGAAAAAGACAAAAAAAATTAAATATTTCAAAAAGAGCGGGAACGGGACAGTATTTCCACCTATTATTGGCAGCTAGAGTCAGTCGCGTCGCCCTTGAACAAAGCACTCAAAACAAAGTCTCCTTCGCTTGGGTGGGATCTAGTTTGACTTAGGTTCGCCATAACCATTGTTGTCGAGTCAGTTCTCCCCCAATTGGTTACCTCTTCAAATCATATGGAGGGTTCGTTCACGCCTCCTGCATGACGAACTTATACAGATTCATCATATGCTGCCATAGTCACATTGAGTCGTGCTTTTGTTCAGGGGAAGTTAGCCTGAGTCGGCCTCTCTGCGGTGTCTCTTGACTCATTTTTCAGTTGGCCATCCCGGTTGTTAGTGCCATGTCTTACATCACATCAGTTATATTAGTCCTTTACTCATGCTGGTTTGAGAAGGTCCCCATTGACTTCTTGCCGGCGGGGCTTGTCCTTATCAACGACGACATCTTGCTCTGAGGG
>APFE031083324.1:0-17621 GCA_000404065.3 Pinus taeda
TGTTAACCTCCAAGACCTAGAGGCCTTTATCAGGAGCAAAAATCTACATTGCATGGACCACTAATGGGTTCTTTTGAGAGGTGTGATTTTTTCTTCAAAAAAATAACGAGTTAGGTGATATTGATATATGATAGCAAATAATAATGATCCTTAGCATTAATTGGACACTAAATTATAATAAAATTTACACCTAAAATAAGGAAATAAATAATTTGTATCAAAAGTTAAAATGAATCTACCTAACAAATGAGTCTTAAAATCATTATAATGGTTCAATGGAACTAATAGTCTTTGAAAGATGTGTAATTTTTTTTAACAAAAATCAAACATAATGAAATTTCACATAACATATGATTGTACACACACTTAGCCAATATCCGTATCAAAAATTTGTGTGCATTGCTACTCACCGTACCATAGTGAAAATACCCTCCTCATTGATACCTAGACAACGTTCTTTTTCTCCACAATGAAAGTAATTCCATTCTAAATGCCTAATACATACATTCACATTCAGATAATTCATTTTAATCTCATTTACTTGCAGATCACATATTTCTATCCATGCTTGATTTCCTTTACGAGGATGTGAAATTGAATAACCTAGAGTAAGAAGCTTAAGAAAAACTGTGAGGTGAAAATTAAGTGGCAATTGTGAACTTCCACTACTATTATCCTAAATGGGTGCAAGGGAAACCAATTGTTGTTTGAAGATGTGGCAGATGCCATAAAATTTAACTCTGCCGCACTTTTTTTTTCAATTCAAGCCTAACAAATTGCTTTTGTAGTTGGCATATAACATTAACTTGGTCAATGTTCTCACAATAATGTAAGAAGAAAGTTTATTTCCATTGAGTGTATCACATTTCCATCACTTCCTTGGAACTAATTGCAATATTATTCTCCTCGCCATCTTCGGTGAAGAGATAATATTGAACAAACAAAATGTCTCTACCTCTAACAAGATTAATGATAACATTTTTTTGCTTGTAAGATATATGAATTCACCATCATGCACTGATGTTTCTTTTCATAAGTTTTCATTCTATTTTTATCTTGAATATAATTTTATACCTAAGCTATTAAAGCTTCAAGAACAAAATTTCCATAATAACAACTAACGCAAAAATGCCTTAAATTATTTGTGCATAATTAATCCAAAACATAGGAGGTAATAAATAAACCTGGAAATAATATTATCCTAATTTCATGATTTCAAATATGCAATGAAGTCCTTGTGATATTAAATTCTTTTATGTCATTCATGATTTCAAAGATGCAAAAAGGCCCTTGTGATATTAAATTCTATTATGTCATTTATAAGATTTTCATTTTATTTATTTCATGGGTTTTTCATAGTAAATATAACTAGGTACTCAAGTTGAAACAAAATTTCAATGATAGAAAGTTGTCTTTATATAATCAAGGCACAACATCATTATGAGAGAAACAAAGTTTAGGCTAGACTCAAATTCTATTCAGTTCAATATTTTTATTAGTTAATTTTATTTTCCAGGCAACCATGTTTCCCACCTCCCTTTAACACGCATGCATTGTCTAATTACAATTGTGATTAAACAGGCTTTACATGTGGTTGAGTGTTATCATCTTTATTTATGCTACATGTCATGCAATATTCTTCATTGTTGATATATTGATGCTACCTTGTCATACAAATGAATGTAATATTCTTCACCATGGATATGTTTTCAATACTTGACCATTAATTAAAAAAATAGATGGATTTTCATTTTTCACATTTTCTAGACATGTAGAAATAGAGTTTCCCGAGCTTCATCATTTAAACATGTCAACCAAGAATTTTGTTTGAGAAAAAAGAATTTACTTCTTTTAAGTAATGACATCATTGATTACTATGTTTTATTTAGGCTTAAGAGGAAGTACTCAACTATAAAGGAAATATTATGTCCATGTAATATATGAATTTAAAAAACACACATACACAAAAAGAAAATGAATAATAATAGTAGAATTAGTTATATAAATTAATGAAAAAAGGAAATTCTTTTATTACACTTTGTATTATGTTTCGTGTTAGCTCATGCTTTCCAAGTATGCTAGTTTATATAAACATAAATAATCAGCAAATTTTTATTTAATTAAAAATATAGAATCAAATTTTACCTTCTCTAATATTATATGTTATTGAATTATATTATTAAAAACATTGTATGCAAATATTAACAAAATTAGAAGAACTTCCTCTGCTTTTGACTTTTGAATAGACAATTTAGGTATGTTGCATTGATTAGAGTATATTTAATACTTTAACCATAAATATTTTGATTAATAACATAAGAATTTATTATTATAAATGGCAGGCCCACTATAAATATTAATCATATTTTGATTAATAGCATAAGAATTTATTATTAATTTTTTTTTCATGAAGTTGTAAAAATCTCATTCAACATTCATTTTATAGCGATTTTGATTGATTTAAATAATAAGACACCTTATTAAAGGGAATTACGTAAATTACCATAAAAGCAAATTTATAACTTCACTGAAAACATCTAGATGTTAGCGTTGTAAAATCCTAAAACAAAATTTTAAAAAATATAACTAAGAAACCAAGTTTTAGATGGAATATTTTTTTACTTAGCAATAAACTCATTTATGGCCGAACAACACAATTTCTGTGACCAGAGAGAATCGCAGCAAAAATTTAACAAACCACTAATTTGCAGTAAATATGGATAACAAAGTCAATCAAACCACTAATTTGTAGTAAATAGGGATGATAAAGATTTCTGCGCCGATCAACACAATTTCTTTGAGCTAGGAGGAAATCGCAGCTAAAATTCAACCAAAGCACTAACTTGCAGTAAATATAGATAACAAATATTTCTGGAAGGTTTTGATGAGTGGTTTAAAAACAAGGTCTCTTCATTTCATTTTATTTTGGCAATTTATGTATAAATTATATAAAAAATTTGCAAATCAAACACTAATTTGCAAAAAAATTCTAAAATAACTATCGTTTTTAAACTTAGGGTATGCTCTTTATAGGTAAACCATACAAAATAACTATCATTTTGAAGGTTAGAGTATGCTTTATGGGTAAAAAACATAGAGAATAACTATCACTTTTAAAGCTAGAGCATGCTCTTCATGGGTAAAAATTTGAAAAATAACTATCATTTTTAAGGTTAGAGCATGCTCTTTATTGGTAAATCATATACGGTAACTATCATTTTTAAGGTTAGAGTATTCTCTTTATGGGTAAAAATCATACAAAATAACTATCTTTTTAAGGTTAGAGTATGCTCTTTGTGGATAAAAATTTGAAGAATAACTATCATTTTTAAAATTAAGAGTATGCTCTTTATGGGTAAATCATACAAGGGAATGAGGAAATTAACCGATATTTCGCAATAAATTAAACGAGTTAATTTACCAATAGATCACAAAATTCTTTACCAAAATTGATTTTTTTTAAGCTTTAAGCCAGATAATTTACCAATATATCACAACATTGTTTGCAATGAAAAAAAAGAAGAGTGATGAGATTTCCTTGATTCTTTAGTTATTTAATAAAAACACAGATAACTCACACAATGACGAAATTAGAAATAGTTTGCACTAAGACGAGAAAGAAAATTAAATTTTAGAGGGTCTAGCTAAGAAAATTTACATGTAAGATGCAGAACTAGCAATAATTTGCAGCAAAACCGGAGAGAAGAGAATGATTACTTTAGAAACAAAAGAGGAAAGAGTTTTGAAGACTTCAGTTATAATTAAGTTAATCCGTCTATGTTTGTGGGGGAGAGAGCAGGGCAGGAGAAAATAGTTTGCCATTTCCGCAAATAGCATATACAGGTGGCGTCCTGAGAGGGATTGATTTGCAAAGCACGTTAAATGTGATCCTTTGCCGTGATCGCGTCTCCTTTCACGCACAGAATAGAAAATACATAACCCCTCTAAGATCATCACCTCAAAACTATGGAACCCTAAAATGTTTCATGCTCATTAAGAAAGATAAGAAGTTATAAAAAAATTGACATAGAAATAATTTCAGTCACAAACAATAACTTACAACATTCTAGATTCTGAGGATTATTCATTGATAAATCGGACAAGGCCCAATAGATTGTAGTAAAACTAGAAAAATATAATCTATTAGGCCCTTACTTATTTGATTTACAGGTTAGATTGCATGTGTGGGCAATAATTTGTAGCAAAATCTGAGAGACTCATCTCTTAAAGCATCATTTTTTATTTACAACAGATAAAACGCAGAATTGTTTCCTGCAAAACCAGAGAGAGAGCGAATGGTTTCCTTAAGCATCGGTTAGTTAATTTAAGGTTAAATCACAGAAATAAATCACATAACACAAACAAGAAAGAAAAGATTACATTAAGCTTTCAGTTATTTATGAAATCGCCAAATCTACCCAACAAAGATTTATGAAAATTTTATCAGTTATTTAATTTACGGATAATAATTCACAGAAATCCCCAAATCTACCAAACAAAGATTTATGAAAATTTTATATTTTATGGACTTATGCCCTGATCCTACGTTTTCAAGAAATTGAAAGGAATATTTGCCACTACGAGTACCTGGCAAGTTTGATGATGCCTAGTACGTACAAATGATCGCATCGCAGAGCAACCAGGGGGTGAGGTAAAAAAATCTTCGAAATCCTTCTCACTTTCATAATAATGTAAAGATGATCGGAGAGCAACCAGGTGGCAGGAGGTGAGGTAAAAAATCTTGGAAATCCTCCTCACTTTCATGATAACGCACCCTGATATAGTCTCTTTTCTCATTTATCATACATACAAAAGAAAACAGATCATACACACAGATGCAAAAACATTCCACACACAGACCCCACACAATATATAGAGCACAGGGCGCACACAAATTAACCTTTTAACACACAACTCTGTCCCGAGAAAGAACACAGAACGCAGACAAATTACAACACAGGGTGCCTTTTAACACATAACTAACACAAGAAAGACAGAGCGCTTTCTTGTAGGAGATAAAGAAATTGAGAGATCCTAAGAGTGCAATATTTCTTCAACAGAATGAAATAGGCTTACACATCTTCACATTAAAATGAAAATGAAAGTAATATTTCCTTTAATAAAATGAAATAGCCGACATATTTCACATTAAAATGGAAGCACTATGCTTTTGACACCATGATTTCCCATTGAATTCGACATTCTCTATACTCCAACAGAATACCTAAGAAATGCAGAAAGCAAAGTTTTCTTAAGGCGAGAGAAAATCAGGGTGAAAATTGCACCTAAAACTCAAGAAATTTGCTATAAATTCCAAGATAAAGATCCTTTCAAGGTTACTGTATGTCGTGCGCAGATAAATCACATTGAAAATGTGCAAATGAACCAAAATCTTGCAATAAACCTACATAATTAAGATCATTCAAGCCGTGAGCAAGTTAAATTTTAATTTATGGACAAATCACAAAACTCTCTCCAAGAGACTGTAGATTTTTTTTTGAACCTTTACTTAATTAAATGAATACAAATAAATCATCCGAGGCCCAAATAAATCACACAAGGCCCAATAATTTGTAGTAAAACCAGAGAAACTTAAATTTATTAAACCTTTAGTCATTTTATTTACAGGTAAATTGCAGAGGGTGGGAATAATTTGTATAATTTGTAATCAAATCAGAGAAATTAACAAGGAACACTGGGCAATAGTTTCATGCAAAACCAGAGAGGATGGTTTCTTTAAGCATCTATTACTTAATTTAAGATTAAGTCACAGAAAGAGGAAAGATTTCATTATGTCTTCACTTATTTAATTTAAGGACAAATCACAGAAATCGCGGAAGTTTGAAGTAAAACCTGAGAAAGAAAGAAAGAAAGATGTCTTTCAAAATCAGGAAAACAATTTGAAAATTAAATTATAGATTGCTATATATCCAGTGAACAAAGATCTATGCAAATTTTATGGACTTATACCCTGATCCTAGAGAAATTTAATTTGAAGGAATTTTGGCCACTGCCATTACCTCGTAACTCCTCATAAGTTCGATCCGTACTCCAGTCTCCAGACGATCGGTGAGGTGAACAATTTTGGGGAAGCACGGCGGCGACTTCGTCGTCACTTTCATAATAATGCATCCTGATCTCGCCTCGTCTCCTCTCCTCTCATGGATTCAACACAGAACACATCACCAAACATGCATACAA
This sequence comes from Pinus taeda, assembly GCA_000404065.3. Taxonomy (NCBI): domain Eukaryota; kingdom Viridiplantae; phylum Streptophyta; class Pinopsida; order Pinales; family Pinaceae; genus Pinus; species Pinus taeda. Next base: position 6,202 of record APFE031083324.1, read on the forward strand.
ATGCAAAAACATAATACAGAGAGAGAGAGAGGGCGCGTGGTAGGAGATCAAGAAATGGAGAGATCATGCAATATATATAAAAAGAGTAGTCTTCGTTTGATGAAATGCAGCCTTTGGATCAACAAAAAGCTGCTTTATGATCCAATGGTAAGCAATTGCTGTTCAGAAATTTTCAAGTTCAACCATGGATATGTCGGTCTTTAATTCAAATTGAACCGTTGCATGACATTGTTATGATTAAACCATGATTTAGGTGATGCCTTTTGCTGCTCACATCTTGCGCTATTTTAAATTTTATTTGATTTATTGCATTGTGTTACTCTCGTGGAATTTCGTAAAAATCAATATCATTGAGCGGTAAAATATTCTCTTTATTATTAAAATAAAAATTAATTTAATAAACTGGTTTTTTATTAGATTGGCATTCAATTTCATTTTGATTCAATCTAATCTTAAACTTATTGTTTTCTTAAAAGAAATATTTTATTTATTTATTAAAATATTAGTTATGATTATTTGTATGTAATATAAATATTTTGGATTGAATAAATTATATTTTTACTAATAAATATTATTATTGTTAATATGGAATGAAGTATTTTAATTATTATAAAATATTTCGTTAAATTAAAAAAATTATTATTTTTAAAATATTTTATAATAATTTTTATTTTTATTTATTTATTTATATTGTTGGTTTAATAAATTTGACATTTATTTAGTAAATTTTAAGATTTCCTCATATTTTCTCATTTTTATTTGCACACTGTCTGTCATTTCATTGATCGAATTCATAGTATTCTTTGTACAAAATAGCTCAGATTTCTTAGATATTAAGACCCTGCAAAAATTCTCTCCTATTCATCCTCTAAATGATTTCATAAATTGCTTATATGGATATTTATATTCTAGTCACAACACACAAATTATTTATATTCAAGTTACAACACACAAATTGCAAGATATATAATAATAAGAATAGTCTTATTTTGATTAGATCCAATTCTTGGATTTGAAATTTACTTCTTACTTAGCATGTTGAGAATATGATCATTAATTGTAGTAAAGATTTGTTACGACTCTACAAATCATGTGAAAGTATATAGTTCACCAAATATTAGAAATCACTCTAAACTTGTATAGGAAAGAGTCTATTTGAGAAGAGGAGGTGGGCGCTGCAGTCCTCCAGACAACTCATGAGATTAGGCTCAAACCTAAGCCTCAACAAATCGTTACTGTGAGAATGCTCCATTGCTAATTCAACACCAATTATCAGACATTGAGTAAGAAATTGTTGACGAAAGAGCTAAAATATTGGACTCAAAAGTTATGGCAGATGTGGAGGATTTGGTACCCAATGTGGGCACACAAAGAACCCATCACAATTAGTACCTTCACAGAGTGGATTTATACTAGCATATCAAACACTTGCTCGGAAAGGTCTTGTTTGACCGTAGTGAGTGCAAGGATGAACTCCTCCTTCACATGTAGGAGCTCCACCCGCTTGACCAAATCATGGATAATTGACTAAAATGATCGGAAATAACACTACTCCAAGGTATATTATATATATTATATATTAATGAAAGGCATTCCATTCTAAATTCCTAGTACACCTATTCACATTCACATACTTCCTTTTGATTTCATTTACTTGTGGATCACATATATACACCTATTCACATTCACATACTTCCTTTTGATTTCATTTACTTGCGGATTACATATTTCCATCTATGCTTGATTTGGTTTAGGAGGATGTGAAATTGAATAACTTAGAGTGAGAAGCTTAAGAAAAATTGTAAGTTGAAAACTAAGTGGAAGTTGTGAACCTGCACTACTATTATCCTTAATGGGTATAAGGGAAACCGATTGTTGATTAATGATGTGGGAGATTCCATAAAATTCTTCCATGGTATTTCAACCCATCTCACTATTTTGGATGCTCTAAAAATACTTCTAATCTAAATCTGCCCACTTCTTTTTTAATTCAAACCTAACAAATTGCTTTTTCACTTCACATATAACATTAACTTGGTTAATACTCTCACAACACTTTAACAATAAAGTTTATTTCCATTGAGGGTCTCACATTACCATCACTTCCTTGGAACTCATTGCAATATTATTCTCCTCACCATTGTCACCGAATAGATAATATTGAACAAACAATTTTTTTCTACGTCTAATAATATTAATGATAACATTCTTTGGCTGTAAAATATCCAAATTCACCATCATGCACTGATTTTTATTTTCACAAGTTTCCATTCTATTTTATCTTGAATCTAGATTTGTGCCTGAGGTATAAAAGCTTCAAGAACAAAATTTCGGTAATAACAATTAACACAAAAATTCCTTAAAATATTTTTGCATAGATAATCCAAAACATAAGAGGTTATGAATAATATGACCCTAATTTCATGATTTCAAAGATGAAATAAGGTATTCGTGATTTTAACTTCTATTATGTCATGGATAAGATTTGTATTTCGTTTTTTTTTCGTAGTAAATATTTCTAGGTACTCAAGTTGAAACACAATTTCAATTATAGATAGTTGCCTTTATATAATTATGGCACACCATTATTGTGAGAGAAGAAAAGTTTAGGTTAGGCTCCAATTTTATTCATTTCAATATTTTTATTAGTTAATTTTATTTTTCAGGCAACCATGTTTCCCATCTCCCTTTCACAGATATGCATTGACTAATTACGATTATTACTAGCCACACTCGACATGTGGTTGAGTGTTATCATCTTTATTTATGCTAAATGTCATGCAAATGGATGCAATATTCTTCATTGTTGATATATTGATGCTACCTTGTCATACAAATGAATGTAATATTCTTCACAATGGATATGTTTTCAATACTTGACCTTAAATTAGCCAAATAGATGGATTTTCATTTTTCACATTTTGTAGACATGTTGAAGTAGGGATTCCTTGGCTTTGATCATTTAAACATGTCAACCAAGAATTTTTTTAAGAAAAATCTTTTTACTAACTATGGAATCATTTGATTACTATTTTATTTAGGATTAAAAAGAAGGACATAGCTATAAAGGAAATATTATGTCCATGGAATATATGGACTTAAAAAAAAACATAAAAAATGAATAATAATAGCACAATTATAAATTTCGTAAAAAAAATCTTTTAATATGCTAGTTTATATAAACATAAATAATGAGTTAACTTTATTCAATTAAAAAATAAAATTAAATTCAACAAGTATAATATTATATGTTATTCAATTATATTATTAAAATAATTTGCAAGGAAATATTAATAAAATTGGAATAATTTAATTTTCTTTTGAGTAGACAATTTGGGCATGTTTCATTGCTTAGAGTATAATTGATTATTTATTTCTCAAATTTCAATAGATCAAAGTTTACAATTGAAATAGTTGAATTTTATCAACACTATAATAACAATATACAAAGTAATGCAGCTAAATCAAGCTATAACTTGCAAGTCCACCTTAAATATTTTTCTTAGTAGCATAGGACCTTATTAAAATATTTTATCTTTTTGCTTAAGTTGCAAGGATCTCATTGAAATATTATTTCTAAAGCTATTTTAATTTAATTAGTAAGACATCTTCTTAAATAGGAACCAAGTAATTTGCTATATATTAAAATGAAAGAAATATTCTTTTAACAAAATGAAATAGGTTTACCTTGAAGTTATAGTAAGTGTACGACACTAATTTCCTGCTGGATTAGTCATTCTCTTGATGCGAAACTCAAAATTAGTCATTCTCTTGACGCGAAACTCGAAATTGGAGTTTCACGTCAATGTAGAGGTGAGCCAATCATTGTGAAAATTGGAGTTGAGATTCAAAAAATCCAAAGAGAGCATTAACTTATAGATATCCAAGGTTTAATTGAGGTTTAGATTTTATTTTATCTTAATTTGTCAGAAGGAAAAAAATGTTCGTTTTTATTATAAATACCAGTACATCAAGTCACTATAATATCCAAATACATTTTATAAAAATAGGGGCAATATTGTGCCAGAAACTACACTCTAGAGGGGATTACTCTCAATTCCCATAGTCATAAACATGATAATACCTCCCTCTAACAACAATGGACCCAATGATTTTGATTAAAAATTTACATGGGGAATGAAAAAATCAATCAATCCATAACCAATTGTTTACTCTATAAAACTTATCAATTCAGATATTTTCCTATGAAACTTATTAGCAATCCATAACCACTTGTTTACTCTATAATAGTTTGATTAGATGTTGAAACCCAGATATTTCAGACCTAAACGAATCGATTGTGTGGCCACGCCAAAAGTGTTGCTAATTTGATCTATCTCCTTATGATGACCTTCAACACATAATAACATTGATTTTCCCTTGTTTATTATTATCCACAAAGCATCATCGAATCTACAAAAGATGTGGTGTAGTGCAGTCCATTGCAACATGGAAATAATTCCGAAAATCAGGATGTCATCAACAAAAAAAGCTGTGAGTAACCTTTATGCCACGTCCCAAGGTGAGTCCGGTACAAAGATTCTCCATTATGGCAGCTTTGATATTGTGTCAGAGGCCATCCATGACTAGTATAAATAGTATGGGTGATAATGAGTAGCCCTGACGTAGTCCCCTTCATGCACCAAAGATCTTAATGGGATATCCATTTATAATTACAACATATTGAACAATGCATACACAGGCCATAATCCACTCTATATTTTTCATATCCAATCCAATCCTCAAAAGAATGATGCGAAGGAAAGCTACAGTCATACGCTCTTTGTAAATCCACCTTCATGACCAATGCTTCCATTCTCTTCGTGTGGATGGAATGAAGGCATCCCTATGTTGTGGAAACAACTTCATGTATCAACCTATGATGCAAAAACCCATACTGTTCCTAAGAGATATAAATAGAGAGAGTCGAATTTTAGTTGAACCACTATGATATGGGATATAAGCTTATAAATCATATTACACATGGAGATGGGCCTATAGTCCTTAAACGATTCCAACTCCTTTTGCTTCAGAATGAGGGCAGTGAATGTGGATTTGATGGCCCTTGGAATATGTCCCCGAGTCCCAGACTTTTTAGGAATTAGCAGCAAATCCGGCCCAACTAGATCAAAGAAATGTATGAATAATTCAACAGTCTAGTCGTCTGGCCCAAGGCATTTATCTTTTGCAAAATATTTTAGTACGTTATGTATCTCCTCCAAATCAATGGGCTTGTATAATTCTCGAATTTTAGCAGAATCAAACATGGTGGGATAGGAGTCCAAACCCCAAATCTGGTCCTCTATCTGAGTACCCCCTCACGCCCATTAGAAGGATTGAAAGAAAGAAACAACTTCTTTATGGATATCAGAAGTAGAATGCGCCATGTTTCCATTAGAGTCTCGAACATGCCAAATCGAATTGATTTTCCTCATGTAGTTTTCATATCTATGATAAAAATTTGTGTTCATATCCCCCTCTTTAATCCTGATAGTGCTCTTCTCTTCAAGCGCTAGGTGACCTTCTGTATGTGCAAGATATTTCTCCTTTTTTCCTCCATATCATTTATATTGTTGATGAGAGCTAGGGAGGGGTTTCCATTATCTAGGATCTTAACGAGTCTCTCCAATTCCTCCTTGATGTAAATTATGTCCTCTATCATGGTTCTTTTCTTAATTAGCTCCCATTTCCGGACCTTCGATTTCAAGGCTCGAAGTTTCCCATGTATGGCGTGCATGGGTGAAATATTTGTTGCCTTGTGCAACGTTGTCAAGAAGGATCTAACCAATGTGTTAAAATCGTTGTCCTCAAGCCAGATTATGTTAAATTTGAAGGGCATACACCCAAACGCAACTCCCCCCGCTTCCAAATAAAAAAATATGGGCGTATGATCAAAGACATATGTCTTAAGGACATCAGAATGGAGGAAACCCAATCTCTCTACAAGGTTTTCATGGAACAAAAACTAGTCAAGTCTCTTGCCAATATATTGGGGGCCAACTCAACCATTATGCTATGTGGGCACAATGGGTAGGGGTCAAATGCCCATCAGGTTGTTGTCACTGAAAAGCATCTGGAGTTTATCCCCAAGGGGATCCTTCTGCAGTGTGAGCCCCAACATTCTTCTAAGGATACTGTGGCATTGAAATCTCCATCAACTATAAGGGAGCCTATCTTTAGTAGATCCGAAGTATCCAATCAGCCCCAAAATGAAGTACTATCCCGATAATGGGCATATAAATTCAGAAGATATAAACGACCAACAAGTCCCCAGAGTCGTCCTGAAAGGAAAATCCCTACAAAGCATTTATATGCCCTGAAGGATGTCCAACACTGATCCCATAAAGCTGCCAATCCACTAGATAGACCCATTGATTTGACTGCCACCATATGCCACTCTGGGAGCATTTTCCAAAAGTAATCAAGAACCCAGTATGCAATCATCATTGTTTCTTGTAATAGAATGATGTAGGGACAAACAAAGGAGAAGAGATCTCCGAGGGAGATGAATTTGTGCGAGTCCCCCAGACCCCGCAGATTAAGGGATATACCTAAAATCATGTTTCATGTAGGAGGGGTGCAATTTCTCTGAGGGCCCAAGGTTCAAAGGAAGTGAAAATGGGAATATCAATGAGGTCAGAGGATCTGGGGAAGGGGATAGGTTTGAATTTTGGGCGGCCTCGTAAATGTCATCTACCCCGCCCCCCTCTACGACAAACAATGATATTTAAGGCTGAGTTGGGGCTGCCAGATGGGGATGGCTTTTGCTATCCCTGATGGATGGATAAGGCATGTAGATCGAGTGTAGGTTTCATGAGGAGAAAATCAATGTCGCTGCTTAGCGAATTTTGGGGAGAGTAGTCAGGTGAAGGTGGAATAACAGGAGAAAAATCAGAGGGAAGTCTGGGAGTATGGGGAGATTTCTTTGAGTTATGTAGAAGGGGTGGATAGTTTGAATGGATCAAAGACTCAGGGAACATCAATAACAAAGGTAGCGAGGAAGATATGGAGCGAGAAAAATGGGAGGAGAGGAGAGTCAGGGAAAGAGGGAAGGTTCTAGAGACGAGGAAGATACCATAGCTTCAGGAAGATACTAGTATGTTGTGCCAATAGGTGAGAATCAAGGGGAGGAGGGTAAGGCTACAATTGAGGAGGACGTTGGGTGCCCAATCATATGTAAATCAAGGGATGAGAGGTCAACGATAGGTGAGTTACCTGAAAGAGTAGACCAATGTTTCTGTAAATTCTGACCCACTCCACCATTTCCACGGGCACATCGATCATCAACCTCCCGACCGACACCATCCCTTCCAGGAGCATGCCCACCTTTAGCCTCCCTTCTACTGAGTCTTTGGGGACATCGGGCCATGAGATGCCCCGTGTGATGAAAAATAAGACAACGAAATGGAATGCTCGAGTAATCAAATCTTTGATGGGTGTGGATATGCTCCCAGGCCAAATCTATGTAAGTAGGGAGTCCTCCAGAGAAGCCCAATTCTACCAGGATCCAAGCGACTATTTTTTCCCGAGCCCCTAAACACTTTGGATCAACATATATGATCCTTCCAATAGAATTCCCAATGTCTCCCAAACCCCTTATCGTAAAAAATTCAATGGGAAGCCCAGGTAGCTTCATCTAGATCATTTTGTTCCTTGGAGTGTCCCTGAGAGGATTGAAACCAATGTACCATGGGTGGAGAAAAAGGAAACTGCATTCCAAAACCCATGGTATTTTGTGAATTTTCTCCAAATCCTCCTGATGCACAAAATGGAAAGTAAATCACGAGTTCATAAGCCAAATGATGGTAGGAGTGTAGCTAAGAAGTGCCTTCCACCAAGTAGATACCCATTCCTGCATCTCTGTTTCCTGAAGGTCTGAGAAATATGAGCATCCCACTATCGCATGTTTTTTCAGACTAATCAGTCGATCCAGAAGGATGTCATAACTAAAACCTAGAAGCTTCGTCTGAAGAGAAGTCTCAATCGCCTTGCTTCGATGTTTTTCCTGAGCTACCAAAGGAGGAGTGTGATGCAGTTCAGGGTGTGGATGAGCTGCATGCTGTTACAAGTCGACGGTCCTCGTCAGGAGATTGTACCTGGGTGTAAGTCGTGACAGGATGGGGAGAAATTACATGAGCCGAATATGATAAATGGATACCTAGAGGGGGAATGTGGGATGGATCCTTATGTGCCTCATGAATAGTCAATATGAATCCATGTAGGTGTGCTAATTCAAAAGCAAGGGTGGCCCGTATAATGGCATCATGCTCCGATGTCTCAGGTTCATATAGGTCAGACAATTCCATAGGCCCAAGGGGAGGTGAGACACGAAAAGTGAAAACACAGGTCCATCTCAAAGTGGCATAACGGAAAGGAAAAGATCGGGTGTCATGGGGAAAATGGATAATGAAACAAGAAATTTAGGGGAGCAAAGGCAGGTAGTAAAAGTGTTAGGTGAGAAATCTCAAATATCAAGGCCTCAAAAAGCAGATCACAGTACCACGAGTCTCGTCGAATGACAGATGTATAGAGAGAAACACCCATGGTAGGTAGATCCCCGAAGCTACCTCGCCGTCATTCCCTATCCCGAATTGGAAAAATTAATGAAGGTAATATGTAATGTCCAGTATTCAACCCAAAGAGCCTGTAGAACAGCTTCAAGAACCAGGAAACAACCGTTAGGATCTAGAGGAAAATATCAATAATAGTACAGAACCCATAAATTATTCCTTGTAGATCAGCCACCAACCTCACGCAATTAAAGTCATACTAGTTTGAAAATTGTTGGGTTCAGAAATAGGTGGGTTCATCCAGAAAGTGACTCTAGAAAAAGTGCACCACCCCAAAAACACAAAGAATTGCAGTATGAGAATGTGTAGCATAAAACTCTTGTGCATGAATGTGGATGCCATTGAACCATCATCCATCATAACAACAACAACGCCAACAACCCAGACATGTCCACCATCTGTTGTAACATTTAATCCCAATTTTTTTACAAGGACGGGATATGGTGAAAGAGCCAATCCACTTCCTCCATAGTATAGTGTAATTAGTTGTTTCGAGACAAGTCCCGGTGTCAGGAAATGAGTTAGGGAAAGAAACATTAAGAATGTCTATCCACAAAGGTATATGGCCATCGACAAAAAAGTCTCAACTCGTTGCAAATGATATAATATAGAATGTATATAGCAAGGAGGAAAATGATAGTTATATGCAAGATTTCGGATTTGAGGACATAAAACATGACAGAGGATAATGCTTCAAGCCCAACATAAAAAAATTAAGGGATGTTAGATAGTATATCTAGTTCTCAAAAAGAAAAGATGCGAAGGAGAGAGGGAGAAAAAAGACGTATATTCCGCCGGCAGTCGAAGATAATGGGCCAATAGCGAGGATGTAAAGAATAATTTCCTAGCTTCTAGAAATGAAACTGTTAAAACAAAAATAGTAATGTCCCTTCCATTCCAAAAAAACCACCATTACCTCAATGAAAACAGGATGACGATAATGTATCCTATTTACAAGACCTTCATCACCAACCACTTGCCGTTTCTATAGCGAGCTCGATTTACAAATGAATCACAATTCAAATAGTAATGGTTTCTTTGAATTTTAATTTATATAATTTTAAGAATAAATTATATGGAAAACCTGTAAATGTAACCATCCAAGATAATTATCCATTAAATATTACAATATATCTTATGTCTTTCGCATGTGAATCACGTTGAAAATGTGCAAATGGATAAATCACAAAACTCTCTACAAGAGTTTGCAAATTTCTTTGATAAATTAGTCCATACCAAATAGAAATAAATTTATCAAGCCTTTAGTTATTTGATTTACAGGTAGATTGCAAAAGGCAACAATAATTTGTAGCAAATAGTAATCAATTTATTGAGCCTTTAGTTATTTAAGTTAATCATAGAGACTGTCAATGTTTGCACTAAAAGTAGAGAAATAAGGATTTTTGGGGGAAGAGGACATGGCAAGAGTTTGAAAACTTGAAAATAGTTTGCCATTTTGGAACATAGCACACATAGGCGACGTCATCGTTGTCAGATCCTTTTCCGCGATCCCGTTTCCTCTCTCAGTTATCATGCATAGAATAGAAAATACATCACCTAAATATAGAACCTCTCTAAGATACACATAAAAGCACAATGCACATAGGAATTGCAACACAATATTATACATAATGTCCTTCAACATACAGTTCTAAAATGACAGAAAGAGACAACACATAGGTAGAAAATAAACAAATGAACAAATTGCAAGATATATAATTAGAATAGTTTCATTTTGATTAAACTCTAGTCCTTGGATTTGAAACCTGCATCTTACGTAGAATGTTGAGAATATGGTCATCAATTATAGCAAATATTCATTATGACTGTAATCCTAGAAACCATAACTAATTTCTTGCTTGCCTTGAATCCAAAACTCATCTTGCCATTAATTTATATGCCTAGAATTGTAAGTTGTTTTTTAAATTTTCAATGATGAGCTAGACTTCCCTTGCCCTGTTTTGAGAAGGCTCTATTAAAATGTTTTAATAAAAGTGCATAAGCCCCTGAGTAATCTCTTGATAATCCAATAGTTTGTCTCCCATAATTTTTTTGATGGGAGATATGTGATTATGGTGTCAACGTTGGAGCATGGATTTATAGAAGAATGCAATATTCCTTTCCTCTTGTTTAAGCTAGAAAACCCATGATTTTTACTGCCATAGAAGTTCATATTGTCTCATGCAATCTTCAAGATTAGTGAGGGTAGTGGCTTCTTCTATGATTAATGCATTGGATCAACCATATAGAATAACTTCTTGTTGTTGCAAATAAATTTTTTGTTGTAGTTTAGGCATTTCCTCTAGGATGTTGCCAAATTTGGTTATGTTCTAGCCTTTGAGCCTCCATTTGATGTTTTTCAATTTTTTTTGGAGTTTGTACATAAAAGAGACTCTTAAATATTTTAGCTCTCCTCCATTAATTTATATATTCTTGGAAATCCAGGTGATGGAGCCACAAATTCTCAAAGTGAAAGGGCCTATTGCGATTTCTAGGTTGAATGTCTATACTTAGGCATATAGGCGAGTGGTCTGAGCCATTATTTGATAGTATATATTCTTCCAAAATGATGTCCTATACAATGATAGATTATGTGACTAGAAAGTGATCCAAGTTTGAGGCCACTTGTTGTGCCCCTCCTGTATCATTTATTGCTGCAAAATCTACCAAATGCAAGTATGTCATTAGGCTTGGGAAGAGAGAAAAATCTACGTCAGGCCACCAATGCCTACCAACAACCCAATTGAAGTTTTCCTTTAAATATTTTTATCTTAATTTATAAATTTAGTTTTCAAATAATTTTCTATTTGAATTTATAAATTTATTTCCTTAAATTTCTAATTACCTTAC